>PVKM010033103.1:0-16119 GCA_004027735.1 Carollia perspicillata
AGTAAAGGAAAGACACTTTCTTGGGAACAATGGAAGACTGTGAGTTCTATCAAGTTTATGGTACCCATAAACAACCTATATAGAGCTATACTATTTAGAATCATCAATACTGTTAATTCCTCTGGAACGAGTAAGATCTCTGAAGCAGGAAATGTATAAACAGATAAAGACAATAAGGGCAGAATCTCGCACAAAACAGATGACAAAGAAAGCTGCGTCAGGACAGTAGAGCTACATGGTTTGATTCAGTAGCCAGGAGTCCAGGGCGTCGTAGAACACTTGGAATGTGACTAGTCCAAGCTAAGTTGTGTTATCAAACACATACTAAGTTTCTATTAATTAGTATGAAGAAAAGAGCTTTCAGGGCCCATCTCCTTTGCCTCCCCTCCTATGTTACATGATACGAGAGAGCGGGGCAGGGGGGGAAGGAAGAAGGAAGAAGGGAAGGAAGGAAGGAAGGAAGGAGGGAGAGAAAGAAGGAAGGAAGGGAGGAAGGAAGGAGGGAATGAAGGAGGGAACAAAGGAAGGAAGGAAACCATTTAAGCACCCATATTTGTTCACCTGAATGATGAAATGTTAGTGAAAGGCAAACACTATTATCTAAATGGAAGGGGAAAACCAGCTTTCACCATTGTTTTCTGCTCTGAGATGCACTCCTCTCCACCCACATCACACAAACACATGTGACACACGCGTACCTGGAATTCAAAAAAGGTTTGTTGAGCGAATGAACCTGAACAATTCAGCTTCTTGGCATAAAACAAATACCACACTCAAATAGGGAATTGAAGAGAGTTCGATGAAATAAATATTTCTGAAGATGTGGGTGAGATTAAAAAAGGAAAGGAAGAAAACAGACAAGAAATGAAAGACAATGTGGGGGTGCTCTTGCACCTCCAGGCTGGAGGAGGCCAGAGGAAGAGGCCGTTACCGAAACCTGGGACACGTGCAGCAGATCCCCTGCAGCAGCCAGACCCAAGTTGAAAAGATGCAGCCAGTCGAAGGTGACTTCAAAGGAGGGGGCCAGCGGCACCATTACCCTGATCTCTCTTTCCACTAGACGACTGGTTTTCTAGTCAGTCCCTCCCACTGGCTGAACCCAACCAGAAACCAGGGGGCAAGGGGGTGTCCTAGGTGTGGTCCTTTCAGGTCAACCTCCAAGGGTCGGGTGCAGAGTGGATTTGGAGAGGCACTCACAAATTTCCAGCAGAAATTCTTAAAGCTTTCAATGTTATTATGTTCAATCCATCTAGAGGTATTTTCACTGAGGAATGCTCATCATCTCGTCCTCATCATCATTCACAGAGTGAAAAAAAAATAAGCACCTAGACAGTGGTGTCCTAGGCACTGTGAACACAGCCATAAGCAAAACATACTAGGTTTCCACCCTGAGTGAGCAGATAGCTTAGGGAAGAGAAATATATATCTATATTTCTACACATATAGATAAATATTTCTCTATGTGTATTTATAGATTTACATCTATAAATATATATATTTCTATATATAAACACACACACACACCCCAAATCTGGAAATTTTTTAGCCATATTTCTTCGAATTTATTTTCTAGCCCCATGTTTTCTTTCCTTCATCTAGGACTCAGATGAATGGGAGTTAGATCCATTGTTAGTTTAACGCAGGGCTTTGAGGCTCGGTTAGAGACCACGTACACAGCAACTTACTGTAAGTACTGGCTCACAGTGACTGTAAGTTCAGAAGAGGAAGGAAGTTAGACACTTAGACACTATGAAGGTCTCGTCGATAGGTTTATATTTCCTCCCCTCCTTTTCTCTTAGGCAGCTCCAGCTATGTCCTCAGCAAGAAGAGCACAGTAAAATAATTTTCATCACCCAACAACACCAGTTTGTTTGTTTGTATGTCTTTATCCCTTGAAGAATAAGCATATCCTTCATGTTATTATAATAACTGTGAAACAGAAATCTTTTCTACTCTGATATTTTTAAAAATACGCCTAAAGCTACTTGTATATGTCTTCTTTAAAATGCTCTCTTAGGTGTTAGAAGATCAGATCTTATGAAATGTCACTTATAAAATGCCAGGTCTGCGATCCTCTTTGTTGTCATTGGTCTTCCACATATACACAGAGGGTTCCTCCTCCCTGAATTTAGCCCTAATAAAATTTCTGACAAATGAAATCAAATTTTCAAAATGCTTTCAGAAATGCCAGAGAGGAATTACCTACTGATTTGCAATTCCCAGCAAACTTGATTCCTGCATAGTAAGTGCTTTAGTTCTAAAGTTCTAAGTAGCACTTATTAGTATCGAATAAGTACTGAAGCTCTTATTCCTCCTTCTGTATAAAGTGGAGTTTGTGTTTTCACCTTCTCCAGGTCTCTCTGAGACAGATGATAAGTATAGTAAGTGTTTGCGTTTCATGAGAACTGTGGGCTAAGAAGACCCAGGGATGTTTGCTGAATATCCGTGGAAGTAGGCCAGCACACCGAAAGAAAACGAAATTGTTTTCTCCAACCTCCATCCATTTGTTCCTTCACCATTCATTCAGTCAGCACTCATTTTCTCACGACTATGTAAGGTGTTAAGTGAAAGGAAGGGAGATAAGGCCTGTTCCAACCTCCTCCTCAGACACTCATGTTTCCCTAGGGTCACTGCTCATAAACAAACCTTCAGTTAGGTGATAGTTTAAGAGGTATTACAAAGATGCCATTGTTGCTAAAAATCTGAAGCTTTGTATATGTAGTAATACTATCTGGAATATGCAATCAACTTCAGAGATTGAGAAAATGAAGTTCCAAACTGTCAAGTTCATCGTTTCCTTGGATGTCAGAACATTCATCTTGCAAATTGTTTCTGAAATTGTTTGTATTACATGTGCAGACATAAATGATCAGGAAACTACCTACAATTACGAATAACTTTTTTCTTATCCATAGATATTGTGTAGTGTGACCCTACCATGTGTTATTGCATTATACTTTCAGTATTTATTTTGCTCTGAGGCTACCGGCAGGCGGATGACCTATTCTTTTTCATTCTCTGCATATCTTACATTCAATATCTTTTGCACAAATAACGCCACCTAACCTTTCCCTTGTCAGGAATGTGTGAGAACAGATTGCTTCCTTCTCATATGCTATAGTGTCAACTGTCAAACAGCAATGGCATTTTTACAAATTCAGCAAACAGGCAGGCAATTTAGCAAGGATAGTTTGCTCCTATGAATCACAGGAAGGACCAGTCAAAATCTCTGTCCATACCACAGCCAGACCAACATTTGAAAAAGGCGAAATTTAACTTGCTTCCCTGCTTGGTATCTGTATATAGTGTCCAATTAGTACTGGGATAAAACCCAGATTTCTTAACATGGCACAAGGATGTGGTCCCTCCAACTTCAAGGTCCCCCGTCTCCCTCCTCCTCCTCCAAGATCTAGCCACTCTGACCTTCTTTCATTCTTTATGCTTCCAGATCAGCAGTTTTCAACCAGTGTGCTGCAAGGATTGTTAAAACACTCAATACCTGACCATGTAGTCAGGGGCGCTGACCTCTTTTCCTTCAGATTGTCAAACTTTTAACAATGACAACAGCCAACACAATAATAGACATCCAGTGCAAAGGAATCAGTTATATCCATTTTTTTTGTCAGAAAGGCCAAAAATCTAAATTTTTTTTGGTGTGCCCCAGAATTTCAGTGATTAGTTTATGTGTGCCACAGATGAAAAGGGTTGAAAATCACTGCTCTGGACTCTGGAGCTGTACTGCCTCGGCTCCTGTCTCCAACTATTAGCCACCTATTAGCTCTGTGATCTTCGACAAGGCACTTGTATCCGTGCTTCAGGGTCCCCATCTGTAAAAGAGATGTAATAAACCTACCCACCTGACAGTGCGGTTATGAAGATTAAATAATACCCACAAAAGTGTCCATTTCTGTCTGCCCACAGAGAGGTCTATAGGAGGATTTCTATTAGTTGCTCTTCTCTCCTCGGTGTCTAAAACATGCCTTTGTTTTTGTGTATAATGCTGCCCTGCTCCTTTTCTTCAGCTAAAGAACACATCATTTGGATATCAGTTTAAATATTCTGTGCCTGAAAATCCTTTTCTTCCTCTCACATTTGATCAGGACTCCCTGTTATACACTTTCCTAGCATGCTGTGTGTCCTCAGTAGCGCTTACAACAATAATAATGAATTAATTCCTAGTTTGTAAAATTCTGTTGTGTTAGTCCATGTCTGCAGCTCCCTGATGGAAGAAAGCCAGCCTGTCTTGCTTACCATAGTGTAGCCCTTCTACCCTCTCACTCCTAACATAGCAGCAGCTCTCAACAGCTTAACTGGTGGCTTAATTTCACTTGTTTTTCCCTTCCTGTCCTCCTTTCAGAGTTGATAGCAATGAGGAACAGTGTGGCCAGCAGGGAGGCATCCAGGCACTCGAGACACATCCATGCCCCCCAGTGCCCTCTGCCCCATGTCATCATGAGAGGAAAAAGGAAACAACTTGGAGAGAAGAGGAATGATAAACTAGGAAACAAGACAAGGTCAGAAAGGGTGTGAACAGCACATTTTTAATAAAGGAATGAAAAATGTCCCCAATGGTGTTCCTGAACTTGGAGCAAAGTGAGCCAATCATAAATGGCAGAAGGTACGAATGGAAGCTTCTACAGAGACCTCTCATACCCAACCATGGCTCTGCCTCTGGAGCACAGAAAAGAAACCAAACACCGAAACCAAAATCCAAAACCAAGAGTCTGGTTGTCCAAGAATTCACGGACCTCTTTCACAGGTTTTTGACATCTGTTACAAGAACTCCAAAGCATTAGGTTTTCATCAAAAACATTTCGATCAATCTACTTCCTTGTGCTCACTTCCTGAATGGTCTCTTCCTCTATAAAACATTTTCCGTCACTTTCTTCTTCAAGGCCAGAATCAATTCCGGTGATCTCCAAAAATGGTGTGTTAGGCCACATGCCCACTCTCTCCCTCCAAAAAACATGCATTTATCTATTTGTGAGGAGCTCTTTGCTGTTTACGTGTGTGTGTGGTGTGTGTAACAGTTAAACGGAGTAGCTCCATTTATTTCCCCTTCTCATGCTTCCACCTTTCTGCACCACCCAGAGTTAGCCACAAGATGTCAGTCTTACAACTCTCATCGACTCTGTCCCCTCCTGAAATCAACTCAGCTCACCTGATGATGGTTGATGTTGATTATGAACTTCAATTCCCTGATGATTGGTGATGTTGAGCATCTTCTTGTGGACCTCTCGGCAATTTTAATTCTTCTTTGAAGAAATTTCTATCAGATCATTTGCCCACATTTTTAAATCAGGTCTTTTTTAAAACTGTTGAGTTGTGGAAGTTTCTCATATATTTTGGAGACTAACTCACTAGACATACGGTTCGAAAATATCTTCAGGGAATAGCCAGGGAAAACCTGTTGGAGGAGGTCATCAAAGAGGCGTGACAGCCCGTTGACCCACCAGCTGGACCAGGCAATTGGGAGTCTCCTGATTGGAGTGTTGTCCTTGGAACACTCATGCCATTTGCTGCTCCAAGGATACAGCCAGGACAGAGAAACAGGGTGTTGAGGCTATGTGGACTGTTTACATCACTGAACCTACTTACAGCTTCCTGTGCATGTGAGAACCCAGTTAATGTCTCAGTATTAGCTTTTAAGATTTAGGCCTGTGCATGTGTAAAACTACTTGTCTTACAGCCACCCAAGAAAACCTTTTAAGTAAGCTTGCTTGCTCATTAAAACTACCACCTACAAAAAGAAAAAAAAAGTCAATTTCAGATGCAAGGGCTAAGACCTTTGAAATCCCCTAAAATTTCAGACAATACGCATACAAGTCTATGCATTAAGATATTCCTCATGAAACTTAAATAAATTCTATTTTGAATTTGCAGAGTTGTAATTGCACAGTTACTACTCACACATCTCTTCCAAATAGCTGAGACCAGGTTAGTGCTGAGACTAAAGAATCACAGAACTGTGGAACTAGCAGGACTTCAGGGTCCCTGGGGGCAGCCCTCTACTCTTTATATGAATTTATCCCACACGAGAATGGACTGTGGCTTCTCAATGCAAACGTGTTCCTCAGTCCTACATTCATTTATTCACCGATATTTTACTGAACATGTTCTGTGTGGTTGACAATGGGATAAGTGTTAGGATATAAAAGTAAAAAGGTGAAATAGACACAATCCTTGTCCACTGCTATGGGTTGAATTGTGCCCCCTCCCCACAAAAAGGTATGTGGAAGTCCCAGTATCTCAGAACGTGAACTTGTTTGGAATAGAGCCATTGCAGGTGTAACTAGCTGAGATACTGGACTAGGGTGGGCCCTTCATGCAGTAGGACTGGTGTCCCTGTAAGAGGAAGAGAGACAGACACAGGGGAAAAGATGGCCATGGGACATGGGTTGGAATAATGCATCTCCAAGCCAAGAGATTTTTGGCAAACCTCAGAAGCTACAAATGGTGAGGGAAGATTTTTCCCTACAGATTTCAAAGAGAGCATGGTCCTGCTGATACCCTGGTTTTGAATTTCTGTACTCCAGCACTGTGAGAGAATACATTTAGTCCTTTAAGCCACCCAGTCGGTGGTCCTTTGTTACAACAGCCTCAGGAAACTAATGCACCCACAAAAAGATTCTACAATACAAACAGGTAAATCAAATGCCGTGTGATGAATGATGTTACAGTTGAAGTATGGTGTGCGAGGAGAAAATATGAGAGAAATGTACATCAGAGGAGATCAGAAGAAAGATTTATGGAGGAAGTGACCTGCACTCCAAAACCAATAAACCGAGAAGGTGCCAAAGAAATGCCCAAGTAAATTATTGTGAAGCAGTAGACTCATTTTATAAATGGAGATTAGCACCTAATCCTTGCACCTACCTGTAGTGCTTCTTTACCCAGCTCAAAATTTGTTCAGTCATCAAAAATATTATTGGGTGTAAATCTCACCTCAAATGTGCCAAGACTCTGATTGTACTGGATTTTGTCTACTGTGTGGGGGCAGGGAGGGGATGTGGAGAGAGAGAGAATGAGGAGTCAACACACCACAGTTACTGAGAAGTCCCACAACTGCTGTCTCTAAGCTGGAGGTCCAGGAAAGGTCTGAGAACCGAGGGAGCCAGTGCTGTAGGTCCCAGCCAGGGGGCAGGAGAAGAGTGTGCTGTCCCAACTGAAGCTCTGATGCTTGGAAAAAAGGAGCGAATTCCTTTTTCTACCTGTTCAGCTCTGGTCCTCAAAGGATTAGATTGGCTTATGTCCACCCATGTTGGAAGAGCTACCTGCTATGTGAAATAAGCCGGTCAGAGAAAGACAAACATCGTTAAGATTCTATTACTATGTGGAATCTAATGGACAAAATAAACTAACAAACAAAATAGAAACAAATTCATGGGCACAGACAACAGAATGACAGCTGTCAGAGGGGAGTGAGGAGAGGGCCTGGGTGGAAACGGTGAAGGGATTGGAAAACCTCCTGGACACAGACAACAGTATGGGGGTTCCCGGAGTGAAAGGTGGGTGGGGGAAGGTCGACGAGGTAAAGGGGAGGCAAATGGGGTTGGAAGAGACTTGGCTCAGGGTGGGGAACACAAGACAATATACCGATGATGTGTTTATAGAATTGTACTTCTGAAACTATGTGATTTTATTAACCAAAGTCACCCCAATAAATCTTTTTAAAAACCATAGAAAAAACACAAATGGTAATCTCATCAACAAACACCCTCACAGACATACTCAGAACAAGTCTAATCTAAGATCCCATGGCCAGTCAAGTTGACACGTTAAATTAATCATCCCATGCCTTTAGTCTTTGTAGGATTTCTCATCATTCATGTCGCTCCAGCTGTCCTTGTTAATTAACTTCAGGAGGCTCAGCTGAGAAAATTCTGGTGCAGTGTTGCCTGGTCCAGGGTTGCCCGGGGCATCTCCCTGGGTGCCTTTGTGAGTCACGGAGGGAGGAGAGGAGTCCACAAGTTCTCCCTTGGCGTGAGTCACTTGATTCTTTAGGTCACTGGTTATTGTGTTGGCCACTGTTTCCCCACAGTTGGAGAAATCTTGATCCAAATGTGACTTGGGTTGGGGAAGTGATTTAAGAAACAAAATCTTTCCAGGGAGCTGGGAGGGTCCACACCAGACATGGCTTCCGGGGTAAACACAGCTCACCCTGAACTATAACATACTGCTTCTCTTGTCCTGCTCCCAGGAACGGCTTCTCTTATGCTTTAATTATAATAATGAAAAAACAAGAATAGTGGTTAGGTAAGTGATGAGGGAACTTAATGTGCTATCATGCATCCATTAACAAAGTAACTGTAAAGATTTTGTAGCAACCTAGAAAATATTGTTGATGGACAACTAAGAAAATAAAGTGAAATTTAAAAAATGATAAGATTCTCTTCTTAAAAGGGAAGCAAATATTTTGCTTCTATAATAGCATAAGCTGCAACTTACTTTTAAAAAAATCGGAAAATTACTTGTAATCTTATCATCTTAAAAAAATGTTTTAATTTTTTTCTTTGCCATTTCTGGTTCAGTGTAATGTACTTACAGATTCTCTCTTGCTTCTTTGCCTTTGGACACGATGTTCTAGCCCCTTAGAATAACTCTTATCATCATTTATAACTAGAAAGTTGATTCATTCAATTATTTGGCATGTGTTTATTAAAGGACCTATAATACGCACTCGGAAGATGGTAATAAAATAGTTGAAGAAGTTTCCTTCCCTCAAGGTCCCCTTGTTGAGACAGGCACCAAGGGGAATTCCTGTTCTGATGATTCTTGATCCTCTCCTCAGACCAGTTGGGTGTTTCCTCCTCCGTATGGACCACCAGACACATCACTTTATCAAAACATATTGTATTGTTTATTGTATTTCCCCTTAGCTAGACTCCGAGAATATGGAAAACAAAGACTGTCCTAGTTCTTGTTGTAAGACTTGGGCTATAAAATTTCTTTTCAAACTTAAAGTCTTTTAAAAAAAATACTATGTAAAATAAAGCAAATTATTTTTAATAATTTGTTTTTATGGTGATTATCTTACTAACAGAATATAAAGAGAATAATTGTGTACATATTTATTCACTTTAATTCATTTCTTAGGTGTGTCCATTTTTAATAGTTACTGGTCTTTTTTTGAAGATTATATTTTTTCCATATGTTATAATTATTTTTACTTTTTAATTGCCTGCAATTGTTTTTGAGCTTACATTTTAGGATTAGTAAATTTGATTCTCCTGTCTCCTTTCTGTAAAACACAGTTTTAATTGAGGAAAAACTCTCTTCATTAGTGCTCTGTTACCTAATAAACTCAGAAAAATTCTGCTGAGTGGAGAAATTCTCTTGTTTTTTTAATGTATAAGTATTTTGACATAAATATTTTCATAGATGTTATCTTTTTTCCTCTATTTCTTACAGGATAAAACCTGTCAAGTAAATTATTACATTTATCCTCGTGAAACTTTCACAAAACCTGTCTGATGCAAAATTAAGCCTTTTTAACTTCATTCTGTTTTGATGCAACATATACATTATCCAATTAAAAATAGGACCTCCATCAAGATTCTTCCCTTGAGATACATAAAAATGCAATTTTTTGAATTTCAAAATTAAATCTTGTAGCTGAGCTCTAAAAAATTACATTATTTAGTTTATCTCTTGCTTTTCCAAGGGAAAGTTTCAATATCTTCCCACTTGCAAGCTTTGCTTTCAATGATTATAATGTGCTAACAGCTTATACACTGAACTTTTTGGCCCTCCACTTATGAACATGTTAATTAAAATTGTCTGACTAATTAGGAACAAAATGCAGTCAAAGCTTAGAGAAGCCATCTCAAAACAGATTTAATACCATTGTAGAACACAAGTTAATATGCAAAATAGTTATGTAGAAGTTCAAACACATAAAATATTATTGATATTGATTGGGAACTAAGAGAGAATATTATAACTCATGCTATTATGCTTTTTGCATTAGAAGTCAGTTTTATTAAAATAAAAATTTTAGCTTCAATACTCTTACTAGTTTGTACAAGTATGTTTTTTAAATTTTAAGCACAGGTTCTATTCTGATTGATAAAATTTAAGAGCTCATTTGGGATGCTGATGCATTAGGGCAGATGTTGGCAAACTACAGCCCTTTGGCCAAATCTGGAACTCTGCCTGTTTTCGTAAATCTAGTTTGATTGGAACCTCGCCATGCGCTTTTGTCTATGGATTTTCTATGGCTGCCTCTGCTCTAAACAGCAGAATTGAGTAGTTGTGTCAAAAACCATAGAGACTGCAAAGCCTAAATGTTTTCTCTCTGGCACTTCACAAAACACAAATTTGCCAACCCCTCAATTAAGCATACACTACAACATATTCTAAGTATATTTCTGGGCCATGAGTCCTTAAACTGAGTATTAATGTTATTTGTACAACAATGCTATCTAGGCTCCACCAAAATTTGTATCCACATTTTTCTCACAAAACAAATGATTTTATCTTAAATGGTGAACTTCTTAACTGACAGAATGAACTTTGAAGAGTTTAATTTTGATCCCACAAAATGGATGAGAAAGTCAATCGGTTTTTGAAATTAATGGATTTTCCATCTAAAGCAGTAGATAACTGGCAGAAGGAGAGACAGATAATCTCAGTGGTTGGGGGACTTATTAAGGAGGACCCCCGGGATCAATTCCAATGGAAGAAACAGGACTGAATGGATCCTTGAGAAGTCAAGTTGACCCAAAGATAGCCTCCATCACCTCACTAGGCTCATTCTGCCTTACGTCAAAATGGCTGGTCCTTTGTATCCCAGGCTTGATCAGTGAGTCCCTGGATTAGTGTGACCTTGCCCACACAGCTCTCTCCAGCTGAAGCAGCCCCCAACAGGACTGACAGCAGCAGCCCGTACAAGTGGCTGAATGAACAAGTCCTTCCCTGAAGGGGACCCAGGAGTTGATGCATCACCGTGTTGGTCCACTTACTTCCCCATATATGCTCAGGGAACAGCCCTTCTTCCTAGGGAATACTTGGAAGAGAAACGTAAATGGTGTCAGCTATAACTCCTACAGCTGAGGTTGATCTAAGGGTAACCACTGAGGCTCATGCCTGTGTTCTTTCTTGTGCATTCCCAATCCCTCGTAAGCCAGGAAGCACCTCTAGCAGTCTTGGCTGACTACAGTGTAATTTTTGGATGAGGCTGCCTGAGAATTGCCATTTTCCCTCAAAATGGGAAGGGGGGCTACCAAGTGATGCCTAAACGTGTTTCTCTAGGTGTACTATTCCTCCATGTGCAACAACAGCTCTTCCTCCTGCTGATGAGCAGGGTCAAGTTTCCTGCCAAGATCGCGAGTCCTCTTGTTTGATAACCTCCGGATGGAAGGCACCTGAGATGTTCAGGCATCAATGATGAGTCTTCTCTGCTCCCTCACAGGAACATATTCTCCTTTAAGAGACCAGCCTCCAGTTGGTTAATGGGGATGATGGTAAGTAGAACTATGCCTGCTTCTACTCCTTAATTCCTGGACCAATCATTTTCACCTAAATAGGTCCCCATAGTTCCATATAAAGCTTGTGATTTAAGGTATATACATTGACCTGGAGGATAGCACCCCATCCTTACAAAAGCATCACCTCTGAACTAGCACTTAAGCTGTGCCTCTAAAGGACAATTTCCAGCACTACATCAGGCAGCAGCTTCTGGGTGGTGCCGTATGTGGCATGGCCAGTGGATTCCAGGGTCATGGTCATGGGCCTATTTCCATGCCTTTTTTCTTCTAAAGTGAGTTTTATTCTTATGAGATCCTGTCTGGTGGGTCAGACATCCATACATCTTCAGAGAGTAGTGCTGGCTGAGGCTCTTTGGGTTGAAAAGACAAACCTTTACCTGGAGTGTGTGCCTATTTCTGCCTGAGCAAATCATTGGCCCTTCCTAAGTGGAAGGATATTAGCATTGTCATCTTGTCACCCACTGGCCAGTTGGTCTACTTGAGGGATAATGCCATGTCAGGGATTTAGTGTTGCTCTCTGTGGTTAGCAGGTTAGAAATACAGCAATGGTGGCTAGATCAGCCTCAGTACATTACAGCCCATGTTCCCAGGCTAATTTATAGCCACCATAGCTAATCCATTCATGCAGACAATGAGAGAGCCTAAGGGATAAGTGAGATGCTCAGGGCACAAACGTTAAGGAGTCACTCACTCTAGTGCTGTGACTATACAGAGTCAGCATGTGAGAGTGGGTACCTCCTTAAATGTTTGCCCCTAGGGCCCTTACTCGTCCTGTGCTAGTTTCAGCCCTCCCTGAGTCTCTTTGTTTGCTTGGTTGTTTAGTGCTCCTTTCCCCGTGGTTGCTCTCTGGTGAGTGACATGTGATGGACCTATCAATCCATGCTGTGCCCATTCACACATGCCTGTCTACATGCCTTTTCATCAGCGTCCTTGTCTTCAAATTTCTAATCTTTCTCCTTCCGTGTCTGTGACCGACCTCTGACATTCTCCATTGTCAGTAAATGATCTGCTCTCTGTTAAGCTCCTAACATTGGGTAAGTTTTCTGTCCACCAGGGCTGTCAACTGAGATCAAAACCTGATATGCAGACCTGGGGTCTGCTCACTTTGCAGAAACGTTCAGACTAGGGTATGGCAGGCCGGGTTAGTTACTGCCTGAACTCACCACTCCCACCAATCTGGATCAAGTTTTTGGTGATAGTTTACTTACATTATGTTGCTGTTGTAGGTGAGGGTGTTTCTTTCCTTTAATCAAAGAATTCTGGTGGTATATAAAAGCAAATAAAAGAATGTGATGCCCAAGTCTCTACGTATAAGCATTTAATCAGTGTATTCTATTTTTCAGCCAGATTGTCAATGAAGGCTATGAGATAGTGTATGCTAAATTGTCAGCTGATTCTGCCCTTTTCCTGCATAGGAATAAGAATCCTTCGTGAAAGTGTAGGTGTCACATAGAAGCAGGAGCCTCACCCTCCTGGGGACACACGTCTTCAGAGAGCCATGTTCAGACTTTCCCGTTTTATAGAGCATCCTAGTCACATTCTACCACATCACCTAGTTCTATTTCCACTATAGCATTTATTACTGAAAGTGCAGTCCTTATTTAACTGGAATTTTCTCGGTTACTGATTTGTTTTTTGTTCCTTTTCGTTGTTTTAGTTTTTGTTTGCTGTCTTCCATCTCTGCCTCAATCAGGATCCCCTCACAGTCATGGCGACAGTCCCCACAACCTGACTGAACAGCTGTCTTTTCTCTTTGTCATCTGTAGGTGTTCCATGTTTGTTATTTATTGTTATCCTCTCAACTGGACTCTAAGTTCTTTAATACTTCTGTATATTCCAAAAGACCTATCTAGCACTAAAATATGGAGAGCAAAGATTTACGAGCTCAGATTTTTGAAATAATTCATGACTCTCCAGAGTGCACTCACATAAAGCTTTTATTTAAAGGCAAACACTACATTCGGTAAGAGGAAGAGAACCTCGGTCAGCACTGGGAATCCAAAAGACATTGACATGCAGTTTTCCAGGGTTCGTTTTTACTCAGTATATGCTTCATCTCTGAATCACACTGAAAGGTTTCTGTGATGAATCATAATTCAGGAGAACTCAAAGCAGAAATCTCCAGCAGGATCTTCTGTGTCCCCGTGGTCACACAGCCAAACTTGGCTGACCACTGGTTAAACTAGGTTGTATTAATCAGGTTTCTTCAGAGAAGTGGAATCAATATAAATACATACATATATACATATACATAGTATAATACATAGGTTATAAAAACATGAGGCAATTCCTATAATAAATCTCATATATACATATATAATGTATGTAGTAAATCTCATATATGTATTACACATACATACATATGTATGAGTCAGTATCTGTAAAAAACCTCTTTATATATAATATATAATAAATCTCCTTATATGTAAGTGTGTGTATATATATATATGTGAGGAGACTGGTTATTTATAAACTATCTTAAGATCTGTCTTCTGCAAGTGGACAAGTGGGAAAACCAGTGGTATAACTCAATCCCAGTCTAAAGGGCTGAGAGACTGGGGACTGGTGGTTAAGTCCCAGCCTTATCCAGAGACCCAACAACCAGGAGCCCCGATGTCCAGGGGCAGGAGACGATGGATGTTTCAGCTCTAGCAGAGAGAGAAAATTCATCCTCTTTTCTATTCCACTCGGTCCCTCTAAGAATTGGATCATGAAAGATGATGCCCACTGGCACTGGTGAGAGCAGATCTTCTTTACTCAGTCTATTAATTGAAATGCTAATCTCTCCCAGAAACAGCTTCATAGGCAAATCCAGAAATAATGTTTCAACTGTCTGAGCACTGGTGCAGTCAAGTTGACTCACAGAATTTACCAGCACAGAGGTGAAGGTCATCAGTACCACACCAGCTTAGCTTCTTTTAGGGGAGTTTTGGACTTTAAACAGCACATCATAAAAACTGCACCACCCTTGTCTTGGCCAAAAGTCAAATTTAGACATACGGGTCCTCGGAAAGAATCGTAGAGCAATCTTAGCTCTCCAGACATAGACTGTCAGCCAGGTTTTGTTTATCTGTTAAGAAGTGTATTTACTGAGTAATGTAAGTTGGCTGCATTTCAAATTCATATTTGCCTATATGAAGCTATGAAAGATGCTTTTTAGCCTCTTTGTAAGCCATTAAAACAACTCCTCAAACAGAGAGATGATTGATTTCACACCCCAAATCTTGAGTTATTCCTCTGTTCGTTCTCAGAAGAGAGTGAAATTTTAATCCTGTTACATACATTCTATTTTTTAAGACATAACTGTCTTAATGTCTCTGTGTGCTTCATTTTAATTTAATAAGTTCCTTTAAAATCTTAAATTACTTAGGACATAATAAGTAAATGGCCAACATGCCTATGGCAAAATGCCTTCACTTAGAAGCATAAAATTAATTGAAATTGCCTTTGCCTGCAGATGGTAATACCAATAGCAACTTGCCACAGAGTACGTACTTAATAATGACTATGAATCCAGAAATATCATTGTTAGCAACATAACAATGATATTTATAACTTGTTATAAACAAGCCTGGCAATGCATGACCATTTCAAGGTTCAGATGGCCAGGTTGATCTAGTGTAGTATACTGGTGTTAAACAATACTCAAACTAGAAGAGTAATTCTAGCTACTCTGATCTGGAAACAGCATGCTCTAGAGTCATATATGAGTCAATAGACTAAAAGTTCTATGAGGACAGAGACCTTGTTTCTTTCATTCACAGCTTTGTCTCCGGTGCTAGCATAGTGGTGGCACATAGTAGATGTTCAATGAATAGTAGATGTTCAACATAGTAGATGTTGAATGAATGAATGAATGAAAAAGAAAAAAATGAATCAAATCTTCCTGGCAAATGTGGCCTAAATTGTCAGTTAAATTGAGGCCGGAGGTTCCAATTTTCATTTTCTTAGAAATGGTCATTTTTATAGGAAATTAGAACAGGCTCCAGAAGCACCCACCTAATTCCAGCCCATAGATGGAGATGCTAACACCACCACCACTCCCCATTAGCGAGAGGAGCAAGTTTTCAGCTTGACTCAGGTTATGGTAGAGGCGTGGTAAATGTGAGAATTGGAAAGATAATGATTTTGGCAAAGGAAAGAGTGGAGATAATACCCTTTTAAAAATCAGAGCACATCCCTGCCTCAACTCTCCAATGGCTCCCTTTCACATGTAAAGTTCAAAGTTCTTACCCTGATCTACGAGGTCTGATCTACATGATCTGGCCACCAGCCTCATTCTAACTTTAGCTTTCAGAGCTCTTCCCCATGCTCACATGCTCAGCCTCACTGGCCTTCCTGCCCATTGTCAAACACAACAAGCACATGTATAATCTTGGTGTCCTCTCTCTGTGTACTTTTCCTCCAGGCCTCCCTGGCACTGGCTTCCTGGATTTCTTTAAGTCCCTGCCCAAATGACACTTCCTGAGTGGCCTTCTCTGGATGGACACAGTATCTATGGCTGCTGTGCATCCTAATATGAATTTACTTACTCCCTTGCTTATGGTTTGAATTCTCCACCAGAACATACATGCTTCAAGGTAGGCATGTTGTTTTTTCAGTAAGGTTGTTTTGCTTTCGTGTGTTTTCC
>PVKM010033104.1:0-16118 GCA_004027735.1 Carollia perspicillata
AAAGTTCAAAACGCTGTTTATAAGGATGCTCAAGGAACTCAGTGAGGACCTCAGCAGCATACAAAAGACCCAGACAGAGATGAAGGGTACACAGATTGAAATAAAGAACAATTTACAGGGAAACAACAGTAGAATGGATGAAGCTGAGAATCAAATCAATGATTCTGAACATAAGGAAGCAAAAAACAACCATGTAGAACAAGAAGAAAAAGAATCCAAAAAACTGATGATAGCATAAGCAGCCTCTGGGATTTCAAGATGGTCAACATTTGCCTCATAGGGGTTCCAGAAGGAGAAGAGAAAGAGCAAGAAGTTGGAAATCTGCCTGAAAACACAGTGAAAGAAAACCTCCCTAATGTGGTGAAGGAAATAGAAATGCAAGTCTAGGAAGCACAGAGTCCCGCTTGTGATGGATGCGACGAGGCCCTTTTAATCATTATTAAAAGGCCAAAGGTTAAAGATAAAGAGAGACTCCTAAAAGCAAGAGAAAAGAAGATAGTTACCAGAAGGTTGGGGGGAGCAGAAGAACGAGTGAAGAGGTGAGAGGATTAAGAAGTACAAATAGGTAGTCACAGAAAAGCTATGGGGATGTAAAGGACAGTATAGGAATTGGAGTAGCCAAAGGACTTTATATATGACCCATGGACATGAACAATGGTGCGGGGATTGCCTGAGGGGGTGGGGGGTGCTGGGTGGAGGAGGGCAAAGGGGACAAGTCAGGGCAACTATAATAGCATAATCAATGAAATACAATTGAAAAGGAAAAAAGGAAACATTGGAGAGAGAGCAGCCATCCAGGCCCTAAGGGCCAGGGTCAGCCACAGGCGTCAGGCAAAGAAAGAGATGCGCTGAGTGAAGGCAGTTGATGGGGAGAGCAGCAGGAGAGACCAAGCAGGTGCAGGGAGGCTGGGGCACTGTGACATTAGACGATCAGTAAACGCTCGTCAGCAAGGGTCGGTGAGAACCCAGCTGTCTCGAAAAAGCGTCTGCCTTGTGCCCCGACTGCAGGAGGCCTGGCTGAAAGGTGGATTCTGCAAACCTGGGAGTCTTGCCTCCCTTGTCACTGCCTTCGACTTCACGATGGGCCCTGTTGTGGGCCAACTGTGTCCCCTCACAAAAAAAAATATGTTGAAGTGCCCACTCTCTGTGCCTCAGAATGTGACATTATTTGGAAACAGGGTTGGGGCAGATGCAATTGTTTGGGATGAGGTCATACTGGGGTAAGGTGGTCCCCTAGTCTAAAATGACCGGTGTCCTTATAAGAAGGCGACCATGTGAAGACACAGCAACACAGGCAGAATGCTGTGTGAAGGTGCGGGCAGGGATGAAAATGATGTCTATTAAGCCGAGGAGTGCCGAGGATTGGCAGCTGTCACCAAAAGCTAGGAGAGAGGCGTGGAACAGATTCTCCTCCAGGGCCCTGAAATGGAAGCAGCCCTGCTGACACATCGATTTGGTTGGCCATCTAGCCCCCAGAACTACAAGAAAATATGGTTCTGTTGTTTTAAGCCACTCAGTTGGTGGCACTTTGTTACAGCAGACCTAGCAAAGGAATATACACCTCATGACCGAAGGTAACCCAAGGTGCATCTCTGTTCTTAACACCTTAGCCCTGGCCGTGGGCTTTAGAGGACTCCAGGTCTCTGGCTGTCCTCTGGCCGTGCCCTTCCCTAGGGGTGAGGACTCCACCAGCCCAAAGGGATGTGCCCATCAGAGCCCACACCTTCCTTCTAGACCATGACCTGGGCACAAATGGTTCTCAGCCCACTTTCAGGGTCTGGCTACGCCTGGCTCTTGAGTCTGTCCTTCTGAAAGCGGTCCAAGCTTCTGGTGTGCACACCTCTAGGCCAAGGGTAGCCAAGGGGCTGCTCTTTGCCAGGAGCACAGGGAGCTGTTACGGAAATTAACTTGTGGCCCAAGGTGTCCACACACATGTGCATCTCATGCTATGGGACAGAGTGGGACGAGAAGGAGAAGGACACAGGCCGTGGGCTGCGGATCTCCATTTGTACTATTGCCCTGGCCCCCACGGTGGTCAGGAGTGGACCTGTCTCACCCTCCCAGCCCAGCACTGATGTCCAAGGGATGAGCCCTGGGCATGTTCGTTACCACTCTTTGTTCCTCGTGTAGGTTCCGGCCGCAGGACTGCTGCCTCATTTCTCCTCCTTTGCTCTGACCCGTCTCCCTGCAGAGGATGGGACCTCTGGGTGGCTATCTACACAACCAGTCTCAGCAGCTAGGTCAGATCCTGCTCCCCTTCCCTCCCTGTTCTTCCTTACTGCCCCCAGGAAAAGGGTCTGCAGCAGGCTTCTTAAGAATCCTAGCCCACACCCTGACTGGTATGGCTCAGTGGATTGAGTGCTGGCTTGCAAACCAGAGATAACCGGTTTGACTCCCAGTCAGGGCACATGCCTGGGTTGCGGGCCAGGCCCCCATTTGGGGGCAAGCAAGAGGCAACCGATCCATGTATCGCTCACCAGTGATGTTCTTCTCCCCCTCTCTTCCCCTCTCTCTAAAAGTAAATAAATTATTTTAAAAAATCCTAGCCCACACCTGAAGCTGAGGTGAAATGTCAAAGCAGAGGTCACAAATTCAACTGCCTACAGAGACCAGGCAGGTATCACGACTAAGCGTGTCTGGCCAGGTATGAGTACCAGTGAGAGGTGAGGTCTGCAGCAAGCAAGAACAGCCAGGCTCCTTCTAAAGTTGCTCCAACTGTTGCCACAGGGAAGGTGGGCTCGATGTCAAAACTGTTTTGATTTTTTTTATCCTCACCCAAGGATATGTTTATTCACTTTAGAGAGAGAGGGAGGCGGGAAGAGGAAAGAGAGAAACACCAGTGTGAGTGAGAAACCTCAATCAGTTGCCTCCTGTGTGTGTGCCCCAACCAGGAATTGAACCCACAGTCTAGGTATGTGCCCTGACAGGGCATCAAACCCATAATCTTTGTGGTGTACGGATGATGCTTCAGCCAACTGAGCCACCCGGCCAGGGCAAAACTCTTTTGATTTTTTTATGGAAACCAGAAATCTTGATTTTATTATGTGAAGTTCCTACTTAACCACTCAAAATTTTAATGCAGTACGCACCAAATAAAAGCCAGTCATGGATAGGCCAAGTAGGTCAGCCAAGTTTATTGCCACTAATAAAACGAAACACTATACCAGGTTTGTTTAGCAAGCTGAGTCAAGCTGGGAGGTACCCCACACTTGGTTTGCCCTAACTCACAGAACTCCAGACTGTTTGAGGAATGAGTGATGGTGTTCTCACATGTTGTTATTTTTGCAGCCTGATACGGCCTTTCCACCTTCTTCCACCTGGTAAACCCTGAAAGTACCTTTGTGACTCATCTCTCTAGTCACCTCCCACGTGTAAGCCTGAACGAACCCATCCGTCCAGCCCCTGCTTCCCCGTTTTCACTTCCTGCTCACTGCCCCTTATTTATGTCTCTGTTACAGCCCATATCACATTGTTTTGTAACAGTTTACGTGCCGCCTACCACTAGACAGCCAGCACCGTGACATCTTTTCGGATTTTATCTTGTTTATTCTGTTCCTCACTCCCTGGCACTCGGCTGACACAAGGTTGGTGGAATGAATGACTAAACAATATGTATCAGTAATGAGATCAACATCACGGAGGTAAGGGATCTAGTTCCAAGTTGGTACTTGTGACAGTAAGTTTATCGGCATTTCTGAGATTTGGAGTGGGGCAAAAATCATGTTCGTCGGGATGACTGAGGACATTGCATTTGCATTTAAACTGGGAAATTGATTCTGATGGGGGAGGGGGAGGGTCAAAAGAAGAAGAATCCAGAAATGCGACTACGGCCTCAGAGGACAGAGAGCCTGTGGTGGGCTCTAATGGTGAGGATGCTGAGGATGGTAGGGGCAGCCAGACAACGGATGGGTTGAGCGATGGCAATGGAGAATGGTACCGGAGAAGCGTGGGGCGAGAGCTGTGTAGGGACGCTTTGGTGGCGGGATGTAAGCAGAAGGAAGTGCTCCCAGTAGCCTACTGACAGGCACCTCGCGCAGTGCTGCACCTGTAAAGGGTTTTGTTTCCTACGTAATAAGATCCTGGTACTTCTTTTCCCCAACTTCAGTCCTGGAGGAAGTTGCTACTCTTGGAGCGGCCGCTTTCAATTCGGTATGCCGCCACCTTGAGGCTGGAGTGCGCAGTTACACCACCAGGCAACAGGCTCTGATTTTACCTCCATCTACGAGGAAGGAAGCCCTACTCAATTCCAGCACGTTTATCCGCTCAATTTAAGGACGTTTAAATAATATTCATGCATTTCCTCTACATCAGTTGAGGTGGAGCAAAAGGAAGAGCATACACCACTCATTTCCCTGCTCCTTATTCCTCGTTGTCCTGTTTTTAATGCTCGTCTCCTGTTTTCCTCCTAACTAGTGGGTAAACACTTCAGGCATAGAAGTGCATTCTGTCTGCTTCCTCACAGGGCCTTACATACTGAAAGTGTTTTGGTTTTTAAAAATCTCTGCTCAGTGTATTTAATGATGATATCTTAGTTTGCTTAAAGCTCCAAAAACAAGCAAAAGAAGCCGTATTAAAAAAAAAGACAAATGTTTTTATTCCACTTAGGCGAGTTACCTAGAATACTCCATGAGGGCAGAAATTAGAATAGCGTTACCAGGGACTGAGGGGAAAGGGGGAGGGGTACTTGTTTAATGGGTGTAGTGTCGAGTTGCTGTTAAAAATGATGAAAAGGTTCTGGAGTGAGATGTGGTGATTGTAAAATGCACTTTATGCCACTGGACCGTACATTTAAAAATGGCTAACATGGAAAATTTTAAATTGTGTGTATTTTGCCGCAATTAAAAAAAATGAAAGAAAGCTGGTCTAGCTCTATTAATATAAGACAAACAGAATTTAGGTCAAAATAAGCAATGAAGAGGGCCACTTCACTATGACAAAAGGTTCCAGTCATCAGGAAGAATGAACAGTTCTAAATGTGCATATTCCAAGTAACTGCCTCCGTATGTGTAAAGCAAAAGCTGTCAGACCCACGAAGAGAAATGCGCAATGCTGGCTGGAGATTTTAGCAGTGTTGTTTCAGTAACTGGTAGCACAAGCAGTCGGAAGTTCTCCCACACATCAGACCAGAGCGAAGGCTGTTTATAGCAGCATTATACACGATAGCCCCACGTGGGAAATAACCTAAATATCCATCGGTAGTAGACCGGATGGGTACATTGTGTTAGATTCACGCAATGGAATACTGCCCAGCAACAAAAATGAACAAACTACGGCTACGTGCAACGACGTGGGTGTATTTCCAAACAATGTCGAGCAACTGAGGGCAGACCAAATAACACACGTGACTAGTCTATTTCTGAGAAGCTCAAAAGCAAGCAAGGCTAGGCTATGTGTTTAGGGATGCGTATTTACATGACAACATCTTTTAAAATCCAGAGAGTTCTTTGCATAGAACTCGGAACTGTGGCCATCTCTGAGGGGAAGGGCAGCACTGTGCTGGGAAAGGGACACATGAGCCTTCTAGGGTTTCGACAAAATTTGTTTTATGGCCCAGATGGTAGTTATATGCACAGTTATAAGTGCTCATTCATAGAAAAATTTGTGACTATGCACCTTTCTGTATATGTATTCTATGTCACAATTTAAAATTTTTTAATGAATTGATAGAGTAAACCTTCAACGTCCAGTGGAAGGACGACCTTGAAAATGGCAACCTATACCTAGCCAAGCTTGCTGTCAAGATTGAGGGCAGGGCAAAGCCATTTTCGCATCTGTGAAGATTCAGGGAGTTTATTTACTATTTACCCTTTCTGTAGGAAATAACCATTGATGTTGGCCAGGAAATCAAGTGTGCGGGGTGTGCAGAAAACAAGAAATGATAGAACCTTAATCTAGTGAAAAGAAATCCCAAGATGGTAGCTTGCGGCAGGCTTTAAAGAAATCTGCCTAAATGAAAACAGGTGATCAATGGACTCCGAAAAGGTGTTCTAGAATAGACCCCGAGCTACTTCAGAATAGAAACGAAGCTCTCAGTGCTGTGATGAAAAGACTTGTGCTCTTCCCAATGTGGGGTGCAGGGGACAATAAAAAAATTCCAAGAAGGCCTGAAAGTTAGGATCCAAATTTGAAGCAAACTAAAATGTGGTACGTATTTCACAACCACGGTAGTTTAAGAAAAGAGAGTGCATTTCACGATTTGCTAGGAACGTTGTCCTTTGAGGGGTCCAGGGCTGTGACCTAAGTACAGGAGAAAATGTAATACTATGTCACAATTTAATGTTTATTCATTTTGAACTTCTAGCATCAAGCTGGAGACCAAGTGTGGGGGACAGTAATGATTTCTGAACAGAGTGCTACAATTTGCTTTAACCCTGAGTGTGTACATGAAAAGCAGAGTCCCCGAACCCTGACCCCAGGCTGGATGGGGACTAAGAGGAAGCAGAGGGGGGAGGGAGAGGCAAGGGCAGGGGCAGAAAAAACAGACAGTTTAAGATAGAGTCTCAATTTGCAAAACTAACCAACAGAATCCAAACCAACACAACTGTGAAAAAAGTGAAGCAAGAAGAAGAAAAGGAGAGATGGGGCAATATGAATTTGTTAAGTTCTTATTTATCATAGAAGGCCACACAAATTGAGTTAGTAATATATAGAGAGATATATGCAACCAAAATAACCAATATAAGAGAAGGCTCCACATGCTTATCACTGGAGCGTAGCAATGAGAACGGAGCCAAGGGAGGGCGCCGAAGGTTTTAATCGTCTTTGGGCATTTTCTGGTTTTCCTATAAACCATCCATAAACCTGGATATGCAGACTACAAGGGAGTATGTGGTGAGGAGCCGTTCTTTTTCTGTGTGCACTTGTCCTGGACACGTTCGTGCCGGCTGCCTGGCACCATTCATTAAGTAGGCCCCTGTTGCCAGGGAAACCAGCTTTCGCGATACCAAAGATAATGCTGAGGCCCGCTGTTTACGGAGAAACCTTTCTCTTGAGACAAGCCAGCTTCCGGAACTGTCTCTTGTCCTGACCTGATGCGGTCCAGCTGCAGGAAGAGCACACCTGCTGTCTCTCACTTCCCTCTTTGTTGCAGGTGACACTGGCCAATGAGCAAGACCCGCTGCCCTTGTCTTGTCATAAGCAAACCTGATCATGAGAAAGGAGTAGCGGTCTTTTTTCTTTTTTAATGATACACATCGAAGCACAGAGAATGGTATAAAAACCACGTGACTTTTTCTGTATTTGCTTCATTAACCCCAGGGGGAGAGAGGGAGAGCAGAGAAAGGGCTTTAAAAAAAATACTAATTGTGTTGAGGTACAAATAACATATATTGATGCACAGATCTTAAGTATACAGTTTTATGGGTTTTGACAAATCTATACACCTGAAGAAACAACAGCCCAAGCAAGATGCAGGATGCTTCCATCAACCCAGAAGGTTCCTTCTTGGACCTTTTTAGTCACGAACACACACACATACACAGCCTACCCCCTCCTCCCTGCCCTCGCTGTATCCCACTCACCCTGCCTCCCCCCAGATAACCACTGCTCTGATTTCTACCAGAATGGTATCCCCTTGGATTCTTTTGTTCTTGACCTTCATGTAAATAGTATGCTCCTTTTTGTATCTGGTTTCTTTCGCTCAGGATCATGTTTTTGACATTCACCACGTTAAATGTATCAATCATTTGTTCCAGGTTAGTATTCCATTGTATGAATAGAGCAAATTTTGTTTATCCATTTCCTGTCGATGGACATTTGATTTGTTGCCATGAATACTCCTTAACAATGAAGATTTTTTTTTGTCACATTTTCATATCTCCTGAGCAAATACTTAGGAGTGAAAGTGCTCAGTAATGAGGTAGGCTTATGTTTAACCTTGTAGAGTACACTTGGTTCTCTTTAAAATTGTGGTAAAATACATGGAAGGTACAATTTACCACCTAAACCCTCTGTAAGTGTACATTTCGGTGGTGTGAAGTACATTCACATTGTTGTGCAACCATCCATTTGTAGAACTCTTTCCTGGGTCAAAACTGAAACTGTATCCATTAAATAGTAACCAGCCCTGGCAACAACCTATCTACTCTGTCTACCAATCCGACACTTCCAGCTATCAAACTTGACACTCTAGCAGAATGAGCGTTTGTCTTTTTGTGACTGGTTTCTTTTGCTTAGCCGAATGTCCTCAAGGTCCATCCACAATGGAGCACGTGTCAGAATTCTCTTCCTTTTGAAAGCTGAGTAATATTCCACTGTATGCATAAACTACATTTTGTTTACCCATTCACCTATTACTTCCATGTTTTGGCTATTATGAATAATGCTGCTATGAACTGAACTTGAATGTAAAAATATCTCTTAGAATCCCCCTCTTTTTTTTTTTTACTTCTTTGGGGTATCCACCCAGAAGTGGAAGTGCCGGATCATATAATTCTATTTTATTTTTAATCTATTTAGGAACTTTCATTCTGTTTTCTGTTTTCACTGTTCTACATTCCCACCAAAAATACAGAAGGGTTCCATACTCCACATCCTTGCAACATTTATTTTCTGTTTTGTTTTTTAGTAGCCATTCTAATGAGGATAAGTTTGACTTGATTCTTTTTTGTCATGGAATTTTTTAAACATACACGAAAGATGAGACACGTCTCCGTGTACACACCCTCCGGTTTTAAAAAGTATTGACATCTGATAGCAGGTGGAGAAAGCCACATTTCCATACAGCCATGAGAGCAGGGGCAAACAAAGATCTATCTGGAACTACCAACTAAGGGTGGGTATCCTCTGGTGTCTTTCTGCCTGTGTTCAAGATATGGGACACCAGTCAAGCATATTTGGTGAGGGAGCAGCAGAGGAAGGCCACATCAATAGGCCATAATGAAACTTGCACCGTCATTTATCCTTCCAACTGTACCCTTCCAATTCCAACTAACAAATAATGTTCCTTTGATAGCAGGAGGTGAGGTTCTGACTTGCCTGGGTGACTCCAGTGACCCAGCAGTGGGAAACTGAACCAGACGCCGTAGGTAGAACTTAACCTGACAGCATTAGTGGGCTGCTGGGCTTTCCTGATTACATGAAAACTTGAGGAACGCGAGCCAAGCCCAAAAGCCAGAACTGAATTCTCCATCAAGCCACTGGCTTGCCCTTGACTGACATGCCCCGTGCTTGAAGAAAGAGCCAGGGTCCCTTTGAACAGGAAACTCCTGAAATGAGTCCCCTAAACACCTGCAAGCGTGAGTCAACTAATCCTGAGCTGGTGTTTACCCTTTCACTGCCAGGAAATGGTGGATCGGGAGTGGCAGGTACCCCTGTACTACGCCTATTTTATTTTCTGTATTCTTGGTGCGTTGACATCTGGGGCCTTACTGACCCCAGAAAGACTGCCCCACCCAGGGCTGGCTAATTCCTAGACACAGCTCCATAATCCCGACTCCCCCTGGGGCGTGCCTTTCATTCGTAAACCGACCCGCCCAGAGCGTGCACTCCAAACTCCCTCCTTACAGTCCAGGAGGCAACATCCCTCTGCCCCAATCACAGAGGCCCCTGGTAAGAGTAGTCTGAGCCTTCTCTTTTCTTAGTCCATCTAGCTAGAAGTGTGTAAACTAAAAATCAACTTTCTCATGGGAAAAGCCCCATTAAATCAGAAAAAAAAATGACACACTGGGTAAATATTTATATCACAAAGTACTAATACCCCTAACAGATACGGAGCTCCTACAAATTTAAAAGGGCAAACAGCCCAATAGAAAAACAGGCAAAAGATCTGAGCAGAGAGTTCACAGAAAAAAAAAAAAAAAACCTCCTTAAACATATAAAAAATGTTACATCACACTCATAAGAAAAGAAATATAAAGCTACACTGAAATACCATTTCTTAACCATCAGCTTGGCATATATCCAAAAGTTCTGCAACTTTTGTTTTTGTTAAGGCTGTGGAGAAACAGACACACATATTTTGCTGGTGAGAATGCAAAATGGAGCAACCATAAAGGAAATTCAGCCACATCTAGAAAAAGGATGAATATATGTATGTATGCTTCTACTTAGGGGTTCGACTTCTAACAATCTGCCTCAAAGTCTCACCAGGAAAGCTCTGAAATGACCCGTGCATAAAGTAATTTGTGGGTGCACTGAAAACAATCAACGGGGCTAGTTTAGTAAACTAGGTACTTTCACAAAAAGGAATACTAAACAGCAGGAGTCTCCAGCCCCGCCCCCGCCACTGACCAGGAACCCAGGCACAAGGGGAGCTGGCCTCTCAGCAGCTGACTTGTCTCCGCCTCCCCACCCCACCCTTCCCTGGAAAACCATTCCCTGGTGGCAGAAAGGTTGGGGACCGCTGCTATATGGCATTAAAAGATTGGGGAAGATATCTTGGTATCAGTTTGGAGTGACCTTCAGTATACTATCATATTTTGCTGTGTACAACACAGTTTTTTATCCAAAATTTTTAGGGAAAATGAAGGGTGCACATTATGCGTGGATAGTGTCTGAAATACTTTGTATCTGCTCTTGTGTTTTGTAATTACTTGCTACATCAAATTTCTTATACTATAATGTGTTGAAAAATAAGTGCTAAAATTCCTTTGTAATACCAAAACAAGTATCTAAATATAAATAAATGAAAAATTAGCCCTGGCTGGCATAGCTCAGTGGATTGAGCTCAGGCCTGCAAACCAAAGAATTGCGATTCGATTCCCAGTCAGGGCACATGCCTGGGTTGCAGGCCAGTTCCCAGCAGGGGATGCACGAGAGGCAACCATACATTGATGTTTCTCTCCCTCTCTCCTTCCCTTCCCCTCTAAAGATACATAAATAAAATCTAAGAAAAAATAAATAAATAATTGAATTAAAATGAAAGATTTTTTCCCTGTTTAAGTCTGGGCCAAGAACATGGGTACATATTATACACAGGGGTACATTATACATGGCAAACTACAGCATGTTGTGTGTTTGTATCACTCTTTTAGTAAAGTCACAGAGAATTTATATAACACTATTTTACATGTTAAGTCCCTCTGCAGCTGCCATTTTTTGGTCAAGGTGCTGAGATAAACTCTATACCCTCACAGAGCACGGGTAAGGAATTGACTCTACTGGGGAAAACTGACAAGACCAGAGTCAGCAAAACAGAGAGGCACACAATCAACCAATCTCTCCACCATCCCAGGGACAGGCGGGCTGGGGCCGGGGCATCTGCTGGACACAGCGCCTATTTGATTGCACTGGAGAAACCCGCTGTGGGTCTCCCTTCTTAAGGAACAAGGGGTGCACTGATCTTATCATTCGGGGAGTAAACAGGCTGTTTGATGCCAGGCAGTCTGACATTGGAGGGTCTACTTACTCGCAAGCGTTGTCTTGGCAAGTCTGTTATCCAGCACCTAGGGAGCTTGAAGCTTGCGGGATTCTACAGAACCCTCGTGTAGGACGGAAGCTACTGACACAAGAAATTGAGCTTAGGGGCTGTTTAGTGAAGAATTTCACCTATGTCGGTCGTAGCTCAATTTGTAAAAAAAAAGAGAGAGAGAGAATTTAATCTTACCCAGGAAAAGAGGTCTGGCCTTGCCCTCAGCTTCTGGGAGGCGATTGCTAAGCTTCTGGAATGCTGTACGTGACAGGAGTGCCTTTGTTTACTTGGGGGCCTTTAGCCATGCCCAGTTGTCTGACAACATGATTTGGGGTGGGGGGAAGGCCAACACTGTGATACAGGGTGGGGGCTTTGAGTCACACCCAGAGTGCCTGCAAACTGGAAAGTGAGATTAGTGACACGGACAATCAATCATGCTTAGGTAATTCAGCCCCCCCCCCCCAAACTCTAGACACTGAGGTTTCCCGGGGTGACAATATTCTGTGCCTACAGTCACACATCAGTGACAGAAAAGTAATGCATCCTTACTCCAGGGGGCAAGGACAACAGAAGCTCTGTGTTTGTTCCTTTCCTGGTCTCTGCTCCATGTGCTTCTTCCTTTGACTGATTTTTTTGGTTTGTTTTCATTTATTTATTTTTAGAGAGAGGGGAAGGGAAGAGAGGAGGAGAAACATCAATGTGTGGTTGCCTCTCGTGCGCCCCGCCACTGGGGACCTGGCTCACAAGCCAGGCATATATGCTCTGACTGGGAATTGAACTGGCGACCCTTGGGTTCATAGTCCGGTGCTCAATGCACTAAGCCACACCAGCCAGGGCCTGACTGATTTTTTAATATGTATCCTTTCCTTTTATCAACCATAATAGTGAGTGCAACCACTTTCAGTGACCCTTATGAGTCCTGCTAGTGTATTACTGACCCTGAGGGTAGTTTGGGGAGCCCTCCTACACCTGCGTTTGTGTCAGAAGGGAAAGCAATCCCGTGCTGGGCAGCATTCCCTCTGGCTTTGCAGCTGGCCTTCTGCGTCATAGGTGCTATCATCTCATTGAGGAAAAGGATGAGAGTCTAGCCGGTTCATTTTCTAGACAATCCGTGGTGAGAACCCAGGGTTAATTTCAGACAGTCCTGCACCTTGTGTAACAAGGGAAAGGAAGGAAATGAGACATCACACAATTTTACCTTCAGAAACAATATACATGAGACAAATAAAAAAAGAAGAAGTAATCAAAGACCTGTCCCAAACCGAAACAAATAAAACTAAATGAATATCAGGTTGGTCACATAACCACACACAGACACACACACAAATTGTTTCAATGAACTTTGAAGAACAGTATTTGAACTGTACGTTCTTAGTGGATTATATTGTCACGACAATGAGAACTGTGCAGGAATCTCAACTTCAGTTGGCAAGCCTACCATTAGTAATATTATTAAACTATTTCAAATATTGTTTTTTTAAGAATTTTATGTACATTGCCCTGGCTGGTGTGGCTCAGTGGATTGAGAGCCAGCCCATGAACCTAAGGGTCGCTGGTTCCATTCTCAGTTAGGGCGCATGCCTGGGCTGTGGGCCAGGTCCCCAGTAGGGGGCGTGTGAGAGGCAACCACACATTGATGTTTCTCTCCCTCTCTCCCTTCCTACCTCTCTCTCTAAAAATAAATAAGATCTTTTAAAAAAAGAATTTTATGTATATTGTAGAATAAAGCAAATTAAATTAATATTTTAGACACAAATACGTTCAGTATAAAAGAAGTATCAGTACCAAAGTAAAAAGTACGCAATATTAAATTTGAATTAGAAATATCGGTACGGCCTTATTTTTTATTATCAAAAATACAGGGTGGGACAGAACTAGGTATACAGGTGTGAGTATGTGAAACACAGAGCTTACTCTAGTACTATTTATTAATTGTTCTATTATCTCCCACACGAACTGTAAACATACTTTGCGCCACCCTGTATATTTGTTAGCTCTGCGCTGGAAAGGCCTAGAAGCAATGACAGCCTGTGAACAACAAGCAGTATCAACCTCCTACTGGTGGTCTCTACCTGCCATTATTTCAGGGACTTGGGGTCCTGACCAAACATGGGGTAGCAACGTAGAGATGAGCCGAGGTCACCCCATGTGGAAATGCACTGGGACCATCAGAGACGGTGGGATCGTGGCAAAGGACACCAGAGCCAACTCAAGGGCACTCCCAATGATCGAGGACGAGGCAGCAGGAGCACAGAAAAGAATAAGGACTGCAAACTGACTGAAACAATTAGAAATATGTCTACTAATACAAGTTTTTATTAAGATATGAGAAGTCCACAAACTAAAAAGAGAGACGCCAACTCCAAACTTTGAAAATTAGTAAAGGGGAAGAGTCGTGCATTTACTGACTTTGACAATTATCTAAGGAAGGCCTCCTAGTGCCAGGCACCGGCTTGGGTACAGGAGATTCGTCAGTAAAGCAAAATAATTCCTGCCTTCGTGGATCTTGTCTGCGACTCCTTTGCACGTCTGTTTTAAACTATAGTTCCAGTTTATAAGGAAAGTTCTACTTTACAGGAGAATTTCAGCTCACAACTGTAGAAGGAATGATAGAGTTTGAAATCTATGTTTCAAGTGCTAACTAAATAATGGGTTCAGGCAACAGAGATCTACGGATCAAAGCCACCAGGTGGAGACTGTAGGGAACGACAAAGGCAGGGTCAGGTGGTGACCACGTGACCCCACTGACCCATCCTACCAGTCAGAGAAAGACAAATACCACATGACTTCACTTATATGTGGACACTAATGCAAAACAACAAAAAAACCCCCGACAAAACAGAAACAGACTCACAGACATAGAGAACAGACTGACTGCTGTGCAGGCACGGGGGTGAGGTTAGGGGGCTGGGTGCCGTCGGTGACGGGACTAAGCAAAACAAAACACAAAAAAACCCTCGTAGACACAGACACGGACATGGGTATGGTGATCAAGGGAGGGAAGAGGGGGAGGGGCAGGTAGAGGAGGGTAGAGGGGGATACATGGTGATGGGAGGGGACTAGATTATGGTGGTGAGCACACAACACAACGTGCAGATGATGTGCTGTAGAATTGTGCACTTGAAACCTATTTAATGAACCCACGTACACGCTGCCACCTTTTCAGGATTCTAGTCACAATAGTTAAACCTGAATCTCATCAAACCTTTGGAACTAAATTGAAGACTGTATGAAATATGGAAGATAGAGGAACAAATTAAACATGACAGGAAAGAAGACAGATACATCTAGAATGTGACACGTTCTACACAACTGAGCTGGTCTCTCCAAGTCAATGGCATACAAAAATGGGGAGCAGGCAGAAGGGCTCCTCCGGCTTCAATGAGATTTAAGAGACACAACCACCAAATATGATGTACGAACCTTGCCTGGATTCTGACTTGAAGAAGCCAACTATTAAAAGTCATTTTTGAGAACAGTTAGAGAAACTGAATATGGACAAGGCATTAGTTTTCATCAAAGAATTACTGTTTTAACAACAGCATTGTAATTATGTAAGAAAGGGTTCTGGTTTTTATTTATTTTAAAAATATTTTATTTATTTTTAGAGAGAGGGGAAGAGAGAAAGGGAGAGAAACATGTTTGTGTGCGAGATACATCAATCGGTTGCCTCTTGTTCTTCCCCGACTGGGGAACTGGCCTGCAACCCAGGCATGTGCCCCGACTGGGAATCGAACCGGTGATCTCTCATTTGCCAGGCTGGAGCTCAATCCACTGAGCCACGCCAGCCAGTGTGGTTTCTTATTTTTAGAGATTAAGTAAGAAGTTCAATGCTAAAGGAGTTATCTCATTGGCAGCATACACCAGTCAAACAAGAATTCAAGGCAATAAAAGGAAAAACACAAACCTTGGAAGCTTACTTTATATTGATACTTTATGTACAATGAAAATAGGCTAATTATTAAACAAGATATAAAAATATTCAACTAAAGGAATAGAGAAAATTAACAGAAGGAATAAAAATAGTAAGAATTAAAGAAAATAAAAGCAGAATCAAGAAACTAGAAAATAATAACACTGATATGTAAAAGTTGAGTGCATTCTTTGAAAAGGACTAAAAGAAATATAAAAATCTGTAACAAGGCAAATTAAGCAAAAGAGAAAGTCCAAACATTAGGAATGAGAGAATATAACCAGAGATACAGAGGACATAAAATAAAAATGCTATGAACAATTCAATAAATTTGAAGATTTTAATGTAAAATCTCCTAGGAAAAATTTTTAAATAAATGAAATTCAAATGCTCTCTGGTCAGGTAGTTAAGTGGTTAGAGTGTTGACCCAATACACCAAGGTTGCAAGTTCCATCCCTGGTCAGGGCACATACAAAATCAAGCAATGCATCCATAAATGAGTGGAACAACAAATTGATGTTTCTCTCTCTAAAAATCAATAAATTAAAAAAAATTAAAGAAATGTAAATACGAGACACGTAGCAGAAACTGAAAACTTGTGAAATAATTACCTAATGTGGCACCTGTCCTGTTCTTTTCAGATTTTTTTCATACCCTCTAGAAACAGGTAATATGTATATAAACTATTCCAGAACATACATCAAAATATTAACATTTTATAATATTTTTATAATATTAAGATATCTTATAGAGTTCTGCCCTGGCTGGTGTGGCTCAGTGGATTGAGTGCCGGCCTGCAAACCAAAAGGTCAATGGTTAGATTCCCAGTCAGGGCACATGCCTGGGTTGCAGGTC
>PVKM010033105.1:0-16122 GCA_004027735.1 Carollia perspicillata
GAGACCGAGGTCCTGGAGGTGAACTGAGCCAGCCCTCGGGCCAGCGGTCAGGGGAGCCGGCTGCACCTCGCATTCTACCAAGTCCTCGAGTGCTTTTTGTTCTGTAAATTTGGAAGTGTCATGGGTGTCTGTGGGTTATTTAAAAGAAATTATAATAATTTTGTTAAACCATTACAATACTAGGTCTTTTTTAAGAAGGAAAAAGTGACTATTTCAAGCTCTTTCACTTCCAGTTGGTCCTGTTTTAGGTGGTGGCTTAGACCTCTCGGCCTTTAGGGTTTCTCGACCACTCCCTTTTCTCCCTTCCCTGAAGCTACAGAGAAAACTCAGTCCCGGTTGACTGGGGAGGAAGGACAGCCCTTAGAGACTCAGGCCAGTGTGATCCTTTGCTCGTTGCCCCTGGAGGATGAGGAACAGAAGCCGCTTGGAGCACAAACACCTCTGTTCCGAGCTACCTTGACTTGACGGCAGGGCTAGTCCCTCTTGCCAAGGGGGAGCCTTGAAGGGCACAGTTGTCCTTTTCTGGAAGATTGCGTTGATGAGCATCTGGACTGTTGCAGCCTGATTCTCCTTTCTGCCACTTCCCACACCCCCCGTCTCTTGCAGCTGAGCCTGGACTGGCCTTCGGAGAGGTGACAGGGGTGGTGGTGATCCTATGTTGGGGAACAGGGCTGTTCCAGACGCACTGTCTCTTGGATTATCCAGCTACCATGTCCTGGTTGGAGTGATTGCTTTTCCTCAGGGGGCTGATGACGTGGACCCAGCACAGAGCCAGCCTTGGCCTGAATCCTATACTTTGCGGCGGCCTCCATTTGCTTAACCAACACCTCCGAGAGTGGGTATGAGGAAGGGGGCCCTCTTCCTGTTCACAGAGGAGCTGGGACTTCTGAGCATCAGACTGGTTTCAGGATAGGGGCCCCCAGACCCAAGCCTCACATATCTGTGCCTTTTTGAGAGGATGGGGCCAGGGAGGAAACTCAGCCCCTCCTGTACGTGTTCTGTGTTCTCTTGACGAGATCATTGTACCATGTCAGACTTTTGTATATTCCTAAACAAATAAATAAAAATGAGTGTCCTCTGAGTTCTTGCTGGGGCTACATCTGCATCTTGCCACCAACACTTGGGCAGACCGTGGCCCCAATCAGGCTACCTTCCAAGCTCTCTCCCCCTTGCTCCTTTAGCTGACGTGGCCCTGTGTGGTGTATTAGTTATCAATCGCTGTGTAGCAAATTATTCCAACACTTAGTGGCTTCAAACAACACTGTTCACAACTTCTGAGAGTCTGTAGTCGAGGTCTGGCTTAGCTGGGCCCTCTGCTTTCAGGGTCCCTCACAAGGCTGCAGCCTCTCAAGGCTTGACTGGGGGAGGATCCACCTTGAAGGCCATTCATGTGCTCATGGGCAGGATTCACTTCCCCACTGGCTGGTGACCACAGGCCACTCTCAGTTCCTTGCCATGTGGGCCTTTCCATGGAACATCTCACAGCATGGCAGCTGGCTCATCGGGGACAGGAAACAAGATGAGCCAGAGAACAGTGTAGACAGAAGTCACAGTCTTTTATGACCTAATCTTGGAAGTGATCACCTGTCACTTTTGCCATATTCATCAAGTGCAGAGCATCAGGTCCAGGTCACACTCAAGAGAATTCCAGGTGGAGTGACTACAAGGAAGCAGGGGTCCCTGGAGCCCCTCACAGCCGCCTACCACACGTGCTTAAGGGCTGCCGTCCAGCTGTGAGGTCCTGGAGAGGCTGAGCTGGAAAGATCCTTACAGGTCGCTCGAACCGTGTTCCTTGTGCCTGGCCTAAGTTACACCACAAAGCGGGAGACCTGGCCCGCTGTCCCTCTAGTGCTTTCCTCTCACAGCTCTCTGTTCTGATCCCATTCAGTTCAATGACGACTGAGCACCTGGGAACCCTTCCCAGCTGGGCCTGAGGACCTCATTCCAACTTTCCCACCGCATAAAGGCCTGTCCTTGCCATTCATCTACCGCAGGGACTGCTCTGTGTCAGAAGCTGTGAGCCGGCTCCTGAGGAGCCGAAACAAACATCGGAAACTGCTGAGGGTGTGCAGGGTGGTCAGGCCTGTGACAGAGATGCCCCTACCCCAACCGGGGGTGCCTCATTGAACTGGAACCCTGGTACCTCAGCTGGGACACAAAAGGTGACTGGAAATTTGCCAGGAAGGAGTTGAAGAAGGGCGGAGCAGAAAGTGCAGGTGGAGGAGGTAATGCCGCTGATTTGAGTGACAGAGGTGGCGGTAGAGAGGTGTGCAGGGGTCTGCAGTGGGGCTTTGCTGGGAAGGGTGGGAGCTGGCTCTTCCAGAGTCTCTCCCGGGCCAGAGGGCAGGGCAGGGAAAGGAGATGGCTTGAAGGGGCCCATAGAGGCTGAATTCTGTAGCACCATGCCGGCCTCAGGCCACAGAGCTTGGGTCAGAGGACAGACACTTCCGAAGGACGGAGGAAAGGCCTGATGGTGCTGAGGCAGCCCCACTGCAGCCCCAGCCTGAGGCGAGCCATAACCCTCTACCTCTGGCTCCAGGATAAATCCTAGTCCTAACCTCGGCCACCCCACAAATGTACGTCGTTATTCACAGCACTATCCTGTGAAGATTGAACAGTTGTGCACTTGAGAAGTCCACCATCTCTGCCTAAGGAAGCGACAATCACCAGGTCCCAAATGTGGGAGGGGTCACCTCACCTAGCGCATGACGTATGTTCAGCAGCAGCCTGTGCAGAGCAGAGGCCAGCTCCGCTCTAAGTTATGTGTGGAGAAATCTAGGTAAATGCTGTGAACTTTGCCTCGGGTTGGGAGTTGTTACGTTGGGAGAGAGAACTGGGTCTTTCTTTTCCAGAAAACCTACCTTTGGACCGTGAGAGTGCAGCTGCCTTCTCAGCCAGGTCAATTCCATGATTCTGCTTGTGGTTCCCAGCTATGGCCACTAGGGGGCAGTAAAGATGGTTTTTGAGGCGAATCCCACACAGCCTCTTAAGCTTTCTGTTCACATTTTGACACTTACTCAGTTTGTACCCTGAGCTAGAAGCTACAGGTAATAAAATCACATACTCACAGGAGCTCAGAGCCAGACAGGAATTTAGCATTTATCTAGAGCAACTCCTCTTCATCTGGGAAACTTGACACAGAAAGGCAAGCGACTTGCCTCTCTAATCACACAGCAAATCAACCTTTACTGCAGACCTCCTCTTGACAGGGAATGAGGGGCTTCCACATTGAAGGTCCCTGTTCTCAGGTGTAATAAGGGAGGCAGTAATGTAAAGCACCCATCTTCCTAAAAACCATTGCCTTTTAAAACATTCCTTACCTAGGTTCCCGATGTCACTACTGCCCACCCTTCAACGAAACCAACTAGTATTTTTATTGATTGCTTTATTTTTAATTTTATTTTTTAATTATAATTTACATTGAATATTACTTTGTATTAGTTTCAGGAGTAGAGCATAGTGGTATTACAATCATATACTTACAAAGTGCTTCCCCCAACATTTCCAGTACCCACCTGGCACCATAGTTACTACAATATTATTGACTGTATTCCCTATGCTGCACTTTACATCCCCATGACTATTCTGTGGTACCAATTAGCACTTCTTAATCCCCTCACCTTTTCTGCCCAGCCTCCCAGGCCCTCGCCTCTCTGGCAGCCATCATTCTGTTTTCTGTATGTATGAGTCTGTTACTATTTTGTTTGTTTGCTCTGTTCCTTAGACACCACACAGAAGCTAAATAATATATTTGTCTCTCTTTTTTATTTATTTCACTGCATCCACCCATGTGGTCACAGATAGTAGGATTTCATTCTTTTTTCTCCAGCCATTCAGCCCTGACGGACTCTTTCCTCCCCCTCCTTCCTTCCCCCACTGCCTGCTGATGCTACGATTGAAATTTTTGTCTCAGACCATTCCCTCCCTTCTCATCCCTGATAACACGTACTTATGACTGTGGGGTCCAGCCTGTGCCACTGCCATTACCAGCTGCGTTAGCATGTCACCTAACATCTCCGAGCCTCAGCTTCCTCATCAGTACAACAGGAAGAACCTATATTCCTAAATAAATAAGAGAATATGTATCTAAAAATATGACTGATCTGTAAATGAATAGTTTTCATCCCAGGGCATGGCCTTTAATCCCTCAACAGGACACGGAGCTGTGGCTGTCACCATCGTCATCATCACACCCTCTTCGCGTCTCCCAGACCTAGTGCGCTGAGCTCCTGTTTCCGGGCTGCTCGCCAGTTCACTGCCACTGCAGCAGAGTGGCCAGCCTGCCTTCCTTTTCCGATATAGAAATTTTATTGAGATATGCCTCACATATGACACAGTCTGCTCTTTTTAAATGGATAATTCAGTGGGTTGTGGCATATTAACAAAGTTGTGCATCAATCACCCATCTCTAATTCCAGAACAACTGTATTATCCCCAAAGGAAACCCCATGCCCATTAGCAGTTGCTCCTTATTACCGCTGCCCCTCAGCTCTTCATTGCATACAAATGAAATTACACAACATGTGGACTTTTGTGTCTGGCTTTTTTCACTTAGCATAATGTTTCTGAGGTTCACCCACGGTGTGGCATGGGTCATGAGTCAAATGTATCATTGGTTCTTTGAAGCACAAACATTTTTTAATTTTGATGTAATCAAGTTATCTAGTTTTTTCTTTTTCTTTTTTAGAGCATGTGCTTTTGTATCTAAGAAGCCACAGCCTAATACAAAGTCACGAAGAATTGCTCCTATGTTTTCTTCTAAACGGTTTTAGAGTTTTCAGCAGTCACACTGGGATCTCTAGACTCTTCCGAGTCAATTGTTGTAGATGGTGGAGGGTCCGACCTTTGTTTTTCTGCATGTGGGCATCCGGTGATGTCAGCACTGTTCGCTAATAAGGGTATATTTCCTCATTGGATTTGTCTGGGCACTGTATCAAAAATCAATTGACCACCAATTTAAGGGTTTATTTCTGGATTCTCAGTTTTATTCCACTGATTTATATTTCTATACAACACTTACTCCAGTACCACACTTCCTTGGTTAGCTTTGAAATTAATTTAGAAATTGAGAAGAGTGAGTCCTGACTTGATTCTTTTTTGAGATTGTTTTTGTTATTCTGTGTCCCTTGCATTTACATATGACTTTTACGGTCCATTTAATACCTGCAAAAAAAAAAAATGACAGCTGGGATTTTAATAGGGATTGCATTTGAATCTAAAGATCAATTTGGTGACTATCATCTTTCCATTTGTTGGGGTTTTCTTTCATTTCTTTCAATGGTGTTTTGTAGTTTTCAATGTACAAGTTTGCACTTCTATTAACTTTTTTCTAAGCATTTTACTCTTTTTAATGTTATTGTAAATGGAATTGTTTCTTAATTTTATTTCCAGATTGCCATGTTAGTGGATAGAAGAAACACAGTCAGTTTTTGCATGTGGGTCTTGCATCTTGCAACCTTGTGGAACTAGTTGACTCATTCTAATTGTTTCTTTGTGAATTACGTAGTGTTTTCTGTATACGAAATCATGTCATGTGTACATAGAAATAAATAGTCCTACTTCTTCCCATCTATATGACTTTGTTTCTCTTTCTTGCCTAATTGCCCTGGGTTGAACTTCCAGTATGATGTTGAACGGAACAGGTGAAGCAGATATCCTTGTCTTGTCACTGATCTTAAGCGGGGAAGGCTTTCTGGCTTTCGCCAGCCACTGTATTATCTGTGGGCGTTTGGTCAACCTTTATTAGGCTGTGGAAGCTTTCTTGCATTCTTAGTTCTTTGAGCATTCTTACCATGAAATGCTGTTAGATTAGATCCTGTCGGATACTTTTTCTGCATCTACTGAGATAGTCATGTTTTCTGTTCCTTATTCTATTAATAGGGTGTATTACATTAATGAATTTGTATATGCTAAACCAACCCTGCATTCTTAGTGAAATCTCATGCCATATAATCCTTTTCATATATTTGGATTGGCTCATTAGTATTTTGCTGTGGTTTTTTATATCTATTCCTAATGGGTAAGGGATAGTGGTCTGTAGTTTTCTTGTCTTTGCCTGGTTTTGGTATCAGGGTCATGCCATACAATAATTTGGGAAGACTCTCCTTATATTCTTGGAAGAGTTTGTGAGAGATTGATACTAATAGTTCTTTAAAGATTTGGTAGAATTGAACTGTGAAATTATCTGGGCCTAGGCTTTTCCTTGTGAGAAGTTTTTGATTACTAATTCAGACTCTACTTGTTATAGGTCTATTTAGATTTTCTAGTTCTTGAATCAGTTTTGGTAGTTGGTGTGCTTCTAGGAATTTGTCCATTTCAGTTGATAATCTAATTTTTTGGTACATAATTTTCCCTTTGGTTCATAGCATTCCCTTATAATTCTCTGTGTTTCTGAAAGGAAGTCTGGTAGTGATGTCTTTGTTTCCAGTCCTAATGTTAGTAATTTGAAGCTTCTTCCTTTTTTTCTTGATCATCTAGCTAAAAATTTGTCAATTTAATTGATCTTTATAAAGAAATAACTTTGGTTTCATTGATTTTGCCTGTTACTTTCTTAAAAAATTGATTTTATATAGAGAGAGGAGGGAGGAAAAGAGTGAAAGAGAGAGAGAGAGAGAGAGAGAGAGAGAGAGGGAGAGAGGAATATTTGTTGTTCCGCCCATCCATGCACTCATTGGTTGTCTCTTGCATGTGCCCTGACTGAGATGGAGCCTGCAACCTTGACACATCAGGAAGACGCTCTAACCAACTGAGCTACCCAGCCCGTTACTTTTCCATTCTGTATACCCTTTATTTGTTCTTTAGTCTTTACTATTTCCATCCTTGCTTTAGGTTAGTTTGCTCTTCTTTCTTTTAAAAGATGGAAGTTTAGATGATTAATTTGAGCTCTTTTTTCTTTTTTAATGTAGGAATTTACATCTAGAAGATTCCCTCCATGAACTGCTTTAGCTGCATCCCGTAGCTTATGGTGTGTTGTGTTTTTGTTTCATTCACCTCAAGTATATTCTAATTTCTCTTCATTTCTTCATTGGTTATTTGAGAGTATATTGCTTAGTTTCCACATATTTGCTATTTTACCAAATTTTCTTCTGTCATTTACTTCTAATTTTGTTTCATTGTGGTTACAGAACATACTTTGTATGATTTCAATCTTTTTAATTTATGGAGGCTTCTTTTATGACCTAATCTGTGGTCTATCTTAGAGAATGTTCCATGTGCACTTGAGGAAACTGTATTCTGCCCTTGTTGTTGGACTAGTATATAGATGTAGGTATCTCTTAGGTCAAGCTGGTTTGTAGCATTGTTCAAGTCTTCTGTTTCTTGGTTGCTTTCTGCCTAGTCATTCTATCCATTTTTGAAAGTTGGGTATTGAAGTCTCCAACAATTGTTGTTGAATTATTTTTCCTTTTCTTTTTTTAAAAAATATTTATTTATTTTGAGAGAGAGAGAGAGAGAGAGAGGAAGAGATCAAACCCACAACCTTGGCCTATCAGGACAATGCATTAGCCAACTGAGCTACCTGGCCAGGGCTACTTTTTCTTTTAAGTTTTGCTTCATATATTTTTGGACTCTGTTATTATGTGCATATATGTTTATAACTTATATCATCCTGATGGAGTCATTCTTTTATCATTATAAAACGTCCTTCTTTATCTCTAGTCATAACTTTTGTCTTAATATCTATTTTGCATGACCTATATTAGTATAGTCACCCCAGTTCTCTCCTGGTTACTAGTTGCATGGAGTATCTTCTTCTTTTTCCTTTCAACCTGTTTGTGTTTTGAATATGAAGTATGTCTCTTATAGTGTTGGATTTTGTAAAATTCATTCTTCTACTTTCTGTCTTCTAATTGTCTTTTTGCATTTAATGTAATTACTGATAAAGTAGAATTGAAATTAGACATTTTTCTATTTGTTTTCTGTGTCTAATATCTTCTTTTTAGTCCTCTCTTCCTCCATTCCTACCTTCTTTTTTGTTAAACATTTATTTTCTAATAAACTATTTTAATTGTTTTATTGTGTCATTTACAGTATATTTTTGAGCTATTTTCTTATTGGTTATCCTGGAGGTTATAATTAACATCTTAACTTAAAACAATCTAGTTCAGATTAATACCAACTTAATTTCTCCTTCTTTTAGGCAGGCTGGCCTGGGAGAAGAGAGGGACAGGCCACGAACAAGAATAATATAGTGGATTGAATAGTGGCCCATGAAATGCTACGCACACGTCCCAATCCCTAGAATCTGCGACTGAGACTTCATTAGGAAAAAGGGTCTTTGCAGGTGTAATTAAGTATTCAAGATGAGGTATACCCGATTATCTAGGTGGACCCTAAATCCAATGGCAAGTGCCCTTATAAGAGAAAGAGGAGAAGACACACGGAAAGGGGAGCAGGCCATGTGAAGAGCTGAGGCTCACGGATGCTGCCACAAACCAACAAGCACCCGGGGCCACCAGAAGCTGGTGGAGATAAGGGGGGTTTCCTCCCAGAGTCCTTGAGGGAGCGAAGCTCCTCCAACAGCTTGAACTTGGACTTCTGGCATCCAGAACTGTGAGAGGACACATTTATGTTGTTTTAAACCAGCCATTTTGTGGCTTAAAGTAATACAAACAGTGACCTTCAATATATTTGTACCCTGATGGAGGAGCTGTGCCCCTAGATGGCAGAGTCTGTCTTCTCCTCAGCGAAGTTCCTCATGTGTCTTTATCGAGGGGGGCTCCAAGTTTGGAAGGTGCTTCTCCCCAATACTTCTGGGAGGGTGGGAGAAATCCCCATTTAACGGGTTATAATGGGATCACTAGGAGGAGAAAAACAGGAATTTCCCTCACCCTTTGGCTTCAACCACAATAATTATAAAAAACCTGTTTCATATCTCCTCCAAACTTCCCTTTTATAATGCTATTTCCCTTTCTTGTAAACACTTTTCCAAGATATTTTTCACCACTTACTGCTGAGGGAGTTTCAGTTCGTATACTTTCACCTAATATTTTTATCATACACACACACAGTTTTATCAGCCACATTTTTTTACATCACATTAAATCACACTTGCACATGTTTGAAAAGTTTCTTTTCGCAGTTCTAAAATTCCAAACCACTTCTGAGGACTAATTACTTTTGATGAAAACTGATACAAGTATTTTTCCTATAATTAAACCTGAATGATACATATTTTAAATTTAATGAATAGAGATATAAAATGTCTTCAGAAAAGAAATATGACTTCACTGTATAAATAAAATTTAAAATATACGCTGCAATACTCTGATTAGCGGCCGTAAAGTATAGGATCATTAACGCTGGAGTCAGAATGCTTTCAAATCCCAGCTCAGTACACACATATGACCTCGGGCAGCTGACGGCACTCTTTCTTTACGTCCTTATCGCGTAGCCGTGTTGTGAGGACACACAGACTCGTTACCACAAGACCTGGCGCATACCAAGCACTGCTTTTGTTTAAAGAAGTTCCTCAGTATCTCCTGGACTATCAGGATCCTTGACAACCTTAAAGATTACAGGCCAGGGGTGCTGCGGAACACCGTGCAGTTTTTTTGTCGTCTCATCTTTCCTCGTGATTGATTCAGATTCTCCACCTTCAGCAGAAATACTGCACAAGTCATACTGGACTCTTTCTTCTCACCACACCCAGCAGGTGGCGCCTGACCTCGGCTGTCCTGCAGGGGATGTGTACTCCGCTCACTTGGTTAAGGTCCTGCTGTAAAGTTGCTCTTTTTCCATACTTGGAGGCAATGTGATATTTTTTCTTATAAAACAGTTTATTACTGATTTATATTAATAAAGACTCATGGGTCCCTATTTTATTTAAGGGACTATAAGCTGTTCTATTGTTATTTATTTCGATCCTCAAACTGCCCCAGATGATGGATGTCCTAGGATTATGTACTTTTTGTGGCCCAACCCCGAGACTCAGACATTCCTTCGAAGAATCTTGGTTCCTCTCAGTAGAACCAAGTGTATCTCTTGTAGACAAAGTAGTGTTAAGTTTTTCGTGGAAGTTGGTATCTAGAAACCAAGATCTGGGTGATTTTAGTCTATCACCACAGGGTTCATTCAAGTTCTCTCTCTTCCTGTATTTGTAATGCCTTTTTTTTCTGATACAGAGAAAACTGGCTCCCATCATCCTGTTAAAAAAAAAAAAAGACAACGAGACCAAAATGGAGTCACTTATGCTAAACCCCACATCACCAAACTGAGGCTTAATAATTTCAGTCTGCCCCGAAAAAGGAATCTTAACCTAGTCAATCGGGAATCACCCGGTCAGCATTAGTGAGGTAGCCTGCCTGATGGACCCTGTCATCCCCTAAAAGAAAGTGACCTTGCTACAATCCATCTGCTTTTTGTTAGCATAACTTTCTTGTTCCCACTCCCTTCTGCCTGTAAATGTCTTTGATTTTGTACAGCTCCTCGGAGCTCTTTTCTGTCTGCTAGATGGGGTGCTATCTGATCCATGAGTCACTGAATAAAGCCAATAAGATCTTTATTTCATTTCATTTTATTAATTGATTGCTTTTAAAGAGAAACATGGGTGGGGTGGGAGGAGAGAGAGAGATTGAGAAACATCAGTTTGTTGTTCCACTTATGTATGCATTCACCAGTTGATTCTTGTATATGTCGTGACTGGGGATGGAAGCTGCAACCTTGGTTTATCCAGATGACTCTCTAACCAACTGAGCTACCAGGCCCGGGCAAGCCATGAGATCTTTACAATTTGTTCTGTTGCATTGAAAAAATTTATTTTTCTATCCTCACTGGAGGATTTTTTTTTCATTGTTTTCAGAGAGTGAGGAAGGGAGAGAAACTTCGATGTGAGAGAGAAGCATTGATTGGTTGCCTCCCATACACACCTAGACCCAGGATCACATGTGTGTGGACTGGGTATCGAACTGCAACCCAGGTATGTGCCCCGACCAGGAATCAAACCCTCAACCTTTCAGTCACAGGATGACTCTCCAACCCACTGAACCACACTGGCCAGGGCTGTATTTTTTCCAAATCCTTATTATATTTATTTGACCAATCCCTGTTGCCATTGTCCTCCATCCCCATTTGCTGCATTCATACTCTTCTCACCAGGGCTGTCTTCATGGATTTGACCTACACAGTTGCTCTGCGCCCAGTGCTTAGAGGGGCCCACGTTGCCATGGAATTCTTATTTTTTGAACAAGCAACTTTGCATTTCCACTTTACACTGGGCCTCACAAACCATGGACCAGTCCTCCTCTCATCCGGCTTGGCCTCTGACAGTTTGCCCCAGGCTGCCCTCCATGAGGATTTACTCTGTACCTACTTGGGCGGGTTCTCAAGCTTGTCCTGGGACCCCCCCTCCACTCGCTCAGGCCCTGTGTGGGCACCCTTCTCACCTTGCTGTGGTTCTGACCTGCTCTGGGCCAGCACACCACCCCCCACCTGTGCTTACTGAGACCTTGTTCTCGGCCCCACCCTAAAGGCTTTTGGAAAGAGAAAGAAGAAGATCTCTTTCAGATCTTCAGAAAGAGAAAGAAGAAGAACTGGGTAGACAGTTTTACCCTTTGGATTTATTGTACCTACACTTTGCTGTTGATGGGAGTAAGACTCTCATCCTTTTGGTAAAATTCAGGTTTCCAAATCGTGTATTCTAATTAACACAGGAAGGATGGTCTGGTGGACAGAGTCCTGGCCCAGGAGAAAAGAGACCTGGGTTCACAAGCCCATCTGCCACTCAGAACCCTGTGACTTTGGGTAGCTCACTTCCGTTTCTGGAGCCTCTTTTTAGGCTGCTGTAAAACTGGGGCAAGAATACTTGCTGTAAAGGATCCTGTGGGGATTGACCATAGTAATGTATGTAAAATACTAAGCAGAAGTGGGGTCTCTCTAGCCCTCACGGAAACATGCAGGCTCAGGGAAGGAAATCAATTTGCCTAAAATCATCAGCTAATAAGCTACAGGCCCAGAAAGATCTTATGTTTTCTGCCCTGTGGCTCGGAGCTGTTTCAGTCACACCGCTTTGCATCCAGGATGCTTATTCTCCGGAACCTTGTGAAACCACCGCCTGCCTGCGTGAATCAGGCATCCTTTGAGCCCCTTTATTCCCAGGAACTCAGCCATATTCCTTTGTTCTACTGGTCCTCTAACTCAGTGAAGAAAAGTCAATTTATTGCTATGACTTTCACTACCCTTCCAATCCTTGAATCTGCTCTTGACACAACAACCAAAGTGGCATTTCCAAAATGTAAATCAGATCAGGTCACTCCCCGGCGTAGACCATTCCGTAGTTGCCTGCGCATCTCCAAGTCAAACTCAACTGGGGCTGCAGCGCCTGGCAGGACCTGGCTTCTGCCAGAACCTCCAACTTCAATCTGGGCCATTGGGGCTGGATTAAAACTTCAGAAACTCTAAGCATTGGAAAGACAATGCTGCTTCTTCCATATGAAATTATAAATAAAAGCAATACTAAACTGTAAAATAAATCGGGAGGTCTTTGATTTTATTTTTGAAATGTTGTTTTTTCTTCTTTTCCTCCTCCTCTTCCTCTGCACTGGCTGCCTCTCTCTGCCTCCTCCCCACCGGCCTTCCCTCTCAGTCCCTTCGGGCTCCCTGCTCCTTCTTCAGGCTGCTCCATCGGCCGAACTGCACCTCTCGCTCTCACTAGTCTTTGTTGTCCGGTTAACACCTGCTCGTCCCTCAGCATCACCGTAAAAGCCTGACGTTCCCAGAGAAAGCTTTCTCTGGGTGATTCTGACCAAATGAGCTGCCTGGGTTAGATGTGTTTGTATTTGATGTGTGTCTTCCAGCGGACCCATAAATTCACAGGCTGGTATACTCATATTGGCACATTTATGGTCCATGTCAGTGTGAAAAACACTGAAATTGAGGAAGGTGCCTTGGTTTTAGGGGCTTGGAGCCCAAGTCTTTGCCTCAGCTTTGCTACAAACTTTGCGGGACCTAGAGCAAGCTAATTTCCTCTCTTTGGGGCTGTGTCCAGTGTTATCAGACATTCATTCCCTGGAGCATTCATCCATTCATTCACTGATTGTATTCATTCATTCAGCCAGTCATTTCTCATTGAGGCTACTACAGCCTGTCCTTTAGGTCAGGATGCCAGGGAATCAGAACAAAATCGAAAGCAGGAATTCGTGGTGAGGTGTGCAAGACAAATATACAACACTTAGTATATAAAACTAGGCACATGGACACAAATACTGGTGAGAGGTCAGGCAGCTGCTGGAGAAGCCCAGAGGAGGTAGCAATTAGCTCAGATCTGGAGTGGCTTTTTTGAAAAAGTGACCTTGAAGGGTTGAGAAAGGCGAAGGAGAAATGTTGCCCAGAGACCTGCCTTTCGGGTGGGTGGGGTATGTGCAGGCTCTTTGAGGATGGCCTCTTTGTTTTACAATTGTCACCTGGCTTTCTGCAAGTCTTGCTCTTGTTGTCCTGTCTTTTCAAAGCTGCCTCTCCAGGGCTGCCTCGGGCCCTTTCTAAATGACTTCCTGTTGCCTAAGATGAAGCTCAAGTTCTTTAGCCTGGTAGTAAGGTCCCTCTCACCAGACCCCGTCTTCCTCTTCCAGCCTCTTTACCTGTTGCTCCCCACACAATGTTTGTTTCAACCAGGTTAAAGCCTACAAATGTCATGGCCTGTGCCTCAGTGCCTTTGCCCATGCAGTTCCTTCTGCCTCGAATAGTCTTTCTCCCCTAGAAAGCCTTCTGCAATTTCTTTTTCTGTGCTTCCATTATACTTTATATATCATTTGAAGGATTGAACTTACTGCTTTGTACTGAAATGATCTACCAACTCCTTAAAGGCAGGGATTCTATATGCACAATTTCTGTAAACGTAGTGCCTGGGCGAGGTACCTGGTAAAGGTCTGATGGATGTTTGACTCAATGAGTGAGTGAGTGGAGGAAAGAGGACTCTTGAAAGAAAGGAGACAGATTTTAATGTAATTAAGTTTGAGACATTGAAAGACCAATTATCCCTATCTTGCTCTTATTTACGAGGAAGAAAAGGAAGCAAAATGGATTGGGATAGGTTTAGCTTTTTGGCTGTGCAGACGGAATGTTTGATTTCCGTACCCAACTTGGTAATATAAGTAGTTGTTGAAACACCAGCAATCTCTGAGCTAAATGGATCTAAGCTCTAATTGTTTATCTGTCAAACACCTAATCATCCTTCAACACGTTTGTGAAGCCTACTTTGACCTTGCCCACCAGTCCCAGCGGCTTGGGTCACTTTGTTACCCCTCATCCATGATCCTTCTTCTACTACTGGATGTATATTGTATTTGGCCAGCCACCTTAGAATCCACGCTCCTCAAACATGGATACATTTTTCTGTAGGGGATATATAGCACTGCATAAATATTATAATAATTTAATCCTCAGTGATGAAAATATTTTTATATTGAAACATACAACTTTATTGTGGAATAGGATCTAAAATAATATAAGAATTTTCAGAATGAAGTAGGACATATGAAAATGATAGGTAGCCTTTATTGAACACTATATTCAAGGCACCGTGCTAAACACTTACATGATTACTTTGAATATTTTGCCAACAGCTGGCTATTTCAGTTCGCTGCCCTGTCCCTAGTGGTGAGGGTTCCGGCTCTTCTAGTGTTTGTGGCACGTGAGTAGAGAAGTTTGAAAAGGGTCGTTTACGTGAGGCCTGTATTTCCAGTGCCCAGTAATCAATCTGCTGCAGAGTTGCACCTCAGTAAAGGCTTGTGGAAAAATGGATCCCGCTCCCCCTGCTGGAATATCCTTTTCTACCTACCTGCCTGGTGAATTCTCATTGGTTCTTCAATACCCAGTTTAAAAGTCCCCTCTACTGTGAAATCTGTTTTCTCCGGCTCCTACAGCCCCTGGACTTTCCTTAGACCCAGCACTCAGCAAATGCATTTTACTTTTGTTTACTATTGGACTTCCCTGTAAGGAGGGCAGCTCCTCTGGGGAGGAGTCCAAGTCTAATTTCCCAGCACCTAACAAAGGGCTTGACACAGGGAAGCCCTCAATGAACGTTTGTTGAATGAATGAAATAATAAAGTTAATTAATACTCAGAGCTGACTCCAAAAAGAAGTGATTCCGGGTCCCGTCTCTACAGGCCCACTTTATAAACTTGTGCAGTGGGTTAAATGACGGCCCCCTCCCACTCTGCCCAAATGAATCCATACTCACAATGGAGGAGTGGCTGGGGGCAGAGGGGAAAGGCAGATCAATATCCTGTAGAACGACTCAATGCTGTTTATTATAGACACAATTGCTATAGACGCTATCATTGTGATCAAGGAAGTCTTCATGGAAGAGGTGGCATTTGGGGGACCTTCACTTTAAAAACAAAAACATCTAGATTATCTGTCGGCTATGGGGAATCCAGAGATGAATGACAAGATCCTTTTTCTTGAGGAATTCAGTATATTTGTGTGTTTGTGTGTGTGTGTGTATCTACAAGTGCGTAACGCACACATTAAGAGACAATGCAATCGAATAACGAGGAATATGCTAGAGGAAAGATTCCTAATCAGGATGCCAGAATGAATCAGAGAAGCCTTGTGGAAGAAGGGATCCCAGCACCAGATGAGATTTGATGGGTAAGCATTAGGAGAAAAGTCACAAAGGCTTTCTAGGGACAGCATAAGCAACCCCCTGGTAGAGAAGAAACGGAGCCCTGGGTGCGCAGCACACCTCGTAGGTCAGCAAGTAGTGAGTGGAGTGCGAGGAGGCGATGGACCTGTGGGTTAGAACTGGTCATGGAAGAGCTGGTGGGACTGCCTGACAGGTTTTGAGTCTTACTGCATCCTGCGTGGTGCCTTTCTGCCAAGCCATGAAGTATTTCCTTTCCTTCCCCGCATGTCGACCGCAGCATTTCAGGAAAAGAGTGTTTAGGGAGCCTGCAACGAACTGCAGACTACTCATCACGATCCAGCTGGCACTGAGGGTCCCAGCCTTCTCCGTCGGTTACTATGGGAACTAGGTTAGGGCGGAAGCGGCTCAGAGGACAGTCTCTCACTAATCAGGTGACTCACTTGCCTCCTGCACGTGACTCCGGAGCCTGGGTGCACTCACTACCTAATCAGACCCCGCCCTTGTTTCCCTTTCCTGACAACTGACAGCGACCTAGAGCAATG
>PVKM010033106.1:0-16117 GCA_004027735.1 Carollia perspicillata
TCTTCTCTCTAGTCCTTCCTTTCTCCTGAGGCCCATCTGGGGAGGGTGTCCAGTGACCTCATTCTGTACTAGGGTTGCTTAAAACCCAAATCCAGACTTTTCTTTTTCTAGAAGGGTCCCATGCCTTACATGATGTTTTATTCCTTTCATTATTTAAACATTTTCTGGCTGTCCAGCTGCAGAAGCCCACAGTATGATCACCCCATGGTAAAATGGACCATAACATGTTATTCTTAAATTTTAAAAGTAGATTGAGTGTTGACCCAAGGCATGACTTTCTCATGGTGAAAGTTTAACAACATTGACAGGCTAATAGGGGAGATTGTACCTGGTGACTCTATCTGAATATAGCCCGTATCCTCCACCAAGGAATTCACTATGCATTGTAGTTCCCGGGAATATATTCTAAAATATTTGAAATATTAAAGCATTTTTTAGAAAAAAAATAGCCACATCTTTAAATTCAGAAGATGCTCATTTAAATTATACAAGATGCTCCCCCTTTACTTGTTAACCAATGCCATGTGAGCTAGGTAGTGCTGTCCCTGGGCAGGGACTGGCCTGGCGCAGGGCTGCCTCAGGCTGGCCTGCAGTGTGTGGGTTTTTGACTTTGTGCAGGAAAGATTTCACAGCCAACACGAGTCCAGGTGATTTTGAGTGTATGTTTATTAAAGGTGGAACAGTGAAACAAAGGAAGGACGTAGGGTAGAAGAAGTGACAGCGGAAAGCCTAGGCTGTGCTGTACTTTGACTCCCTACAAACATTGTAGGAAAGAAGTGAGACAAGGCACAGCTGCCGTGAGCTCACTGGGAAGTCAGGGAAAAAGAGGGCCTTGGAGACAGGATCAGGGGTAAGCCTGGGATGAACTGCCACTTCCCACTGGTGTCCTGGTTGCAAGTCTTGTGAGGATCCTGAGAGTTTAGGAGGAAGGAAAAAGTTCATACCCAAGAAGGAGCATGAGCGTGGTCTAGAGGGAGCCTGAGCTGGTATTCTTTGTCGTGAGGGTTTTTGTCTCTCTTCTGTGGGAGAGACGGTTAGGGGAGGGTTTCAGCAGACTATTCATCAGGTTTTCCAGGTGCATTTTCAATATGCTGATGCATCAAAATAAGCATATAGGGGAGTTGGGGATTGATTATTCTTTGGTCTGGCTTACTGTTTTACTTTTATCTTTGTCTGTCTGGCTCTAATCTGGTTTTTGCTATTTGTTTCCCTGGCTTCATCTGTCTTTGTGTTTGGCTGGCACCAATGACATAAATTGGGTCTCTGACCTCTGTCTCCCAGACCAGAGTGATTTGACTTATGTGTTCTCTGGTTAGGCAGGAGAGGTATGAACCATTTTTTCTCAAGTGTTCTTGGTTAAGGAAGATAACCTCTTGTGATTCAACAGCTGGCTATAAGTTTTTCAAATTGTTTGGTCTTGTTTAATTTTCTTGTCTCAGTTTCTCTATTCCACTTGCCAAGGAATTTTCCTAGCTTCTTGCTATCCTGCCTCAATATAGTTTAGGAGAAAGGGGAGAATATTAGGAACCAGATGCTACTCCATTTTAGTCTCAACTCTGCCACCTACTTGTGATGTGACCACGAACAAAATAACTTATCTCCTCTAGACTTTAGGTTTCTATTTCATAAAATGGGGTTGATAATATGAACCTTTCTCTCTCACACTAGTGGTAGCAAAAATCAAAAGAAATAGTGTGTGTATGAAATTGTGAAATGTCCTATAAATGAGATATTCTTATCATTAGACTAATGTCCCTTTTCTTTTTTGCAGTACAAATACAAGGAAGGCTACCGTAAACAGCTTGGCCACCACATTGGGGCCCGAAACATTAAGGATGACCCCAAGATGATGTGGTCCATGCATGTGGCCAAGATCCAGAGTGACAGGGAGTACAAGAAGGACTTTGAGAAGTGGAAGACCAAGTTCAGCAGCCCCGTGGACATGCTGGGGGTGGTGCTTGCTAAGAAGTGCCAGATCCTTGTCAGTGACATAGACTACAAGCATCCCCTGCATGAATGGACCTGCCTGCCCGATCAGAACGATGTCATTCATGCTCGGAAGGCCTATGACCTTCAGAGTGATGTGAGTGGGTCTAATATTATTCAGTATGTGTTTAAAAGGTTTAAAAAAGAGGTTCTAACGTTTTTTTGTGCCATGGAATCTTTTGGCAACCTGGTTGAACCTATGCACAACTTTTCACAGCAATCTCATAAAATATGCAAATTTAAAATATATACATAGTTACACATATGTGTGTATATGTAGATGCACGCTTTTATTAACATATTAAATAAAAAGATCTAGCAATGGGTATAATCACTAGTTTAATTTCAAAGAAGTGATGAGCATAAATTTCAAGATGTCTGCAACAACTATAATAGAATATGAAAATATTTGTGACTTCTATTGCCGACCAAGTCCCAGGTAGTGTTAATGCTACTATGAACTCTTACCTAAACTTACAATTGAAAGAAATGCTATATTTCAGTTACAGGTTAATAAAAATATATATTTTTTCATTATATATTTCAATATATATTCAAAATATATATATTTTTAATCCAAGTTCATTGATATCAGATTAAGAATTCCTGGTTTAGTGCAATCTAATTTTCCAAATGAACTGATTGTATTAGCATTTTTCTGACTGCTTAACTTACAGGAAATATTTATTCTAACTTGTAAAGAGAAGTTCAAGATTGAATTATACATTGAGACAATTTATTTAAGGAGCTGGAAACAATAGCTGCCTAGGAACATGTTAGGCACTTCTGTTTTCAGCCTGTAAACTGTCCCCACTAGTATTAGCCACCTCATTGGTTTAGTAGCTCCTCGGGGGTTTTGTTTTTGTTTTTGTTTTTATCAGGCCCTACAAAGTAATCACTTTGAAAAGAATGATAAAAGTAGTGGCATTGTAAAGAAGAATTTCCAAAAAATCCATAAAAGTAAACAGAATTGTTACCCTTAACAATGAGAAAAATTCTCCTTCATCCAATTATTTTAAATTCAAAGAAGAAAGGTAAAAGAAAGTGAAATATCTTGTTTTACTTGAATTATAACAGAAAAGGGGAACTGAAAATAAACAGTAAAAATATTGGTACCTTCTGGCTTAGAAACATGTGTATAGAATTGTATGAAAAGAGACACTCTTTTTGTTGTCCTCAGAAAGCATAGCAATTCAACCGGCGATCAGCCAGGAGCACTCATCCTCTCTTTCTACTACCAGACTGGCTGTGAAGGCCACTGACCGATTGGATAAGAACTGTGTCCTACCAGAATATTAGCCCCACACAAGGAGGCATGCACACTAAAATCAGAAAATAAACGCTTTGTATCAGGAGGCAGGAAGTAATTTCCTTAAAATGACTTTGTCAATGAAATTATATATTATTAGAGGGATTTCATAGGTCTTTAAAGCAGGGTTATCTTTGGGAGCAAAGTGTTTGACTAACACCTCCACACCAAAGTGAGTCTTCCCAGAAATTTAACACAAATGAGATTTAAAATTATACATTCTCTGTATATGCTAAATAAGAATCAGACACCAGATTGTCTAGGCAATTTCTATAAATATTTGGCACTATTTCATTTCAGGCTATTTACAAAGCTGACCTGGAGTGGCTGAAAGGCATTGGATGGGTGCCCATTGGCTCCGTAGAGGTCGAGAAGGTAAAGAGAGCGGGAGAAATCCTGAGTGACAGGAAGTACCGCACACCTGCGGACAAGCTCCAGTTCACATGCATTACAGACACGCCAGAAATTGTCCTGGCGAAGAGTAATGCCCTGACAATGAGCAAGGTTAGTCTTCAGCTGTTTCCAGTTGCCTGAGTCATACCTCCCATAAAGTGAGAAATGTGTAACCATCTAGCATTTTGTTCTAACGTCTGGGAAATGCAGTGCCAGTGCACAACTCTAATTAGTTGCTTGGTTTACTCTTTCTCTTAGGTCGTGGAAATCCATTTGGAAAAGTGAGCGGCTGTTGTTTTCAGTTTTAGTATGCAAGATAGATGATCAGTTCTTTCTTCCAGAGTCCTAGCAATCTGTTTATTGAGACTGAGTTCATTCTTTATCCAATGAGTAGGGCCTCAAATATACACATTTTACATTTAATTCAACTTATCCGAACTCTCCCACACCTTCCCGGGCATCTTCCAAACATTCACATGATGAGACTGAGTGCTTGTTCAGTGAAGAATATGAAATTGGCTCTCAGCGAACTTTAGAGTTAGAGGTATTAACACTCCAGAAATTCTATTCTATACCACACCCATCAACAGCAACCACAGTGATGATAGCAATAGAAAATATCATAACATTTGTTGAATGCCTACTAGAACTGATGCGTTTTATGTATATTATGGTTAATCTTCAACCAAAACAAAAACTCAATAAAAAAGATATGATTATTTCCCTCCAAGAAATGAGGAATACAGGGTGTTAGGTACATTTCTCAGTATCACACAGCTTGACGGGCTCTCTCAGTAGTACACCTATGCCTTATCTCGGGTGTGAACTTTTTACTTTCTTTCTCCTAAACTCCAAGGGTCCATGAGACTTGCAACAGGGGAACAATGGGCAGTGGCATCTCGTCCCAGGCTAACCCCCTGAACCTGTCCCCAAGGCCCCATTTTCTCTGACTTGCCAATGAGCTGACAGCAGCCCCGCCTTGGCTCACTTCTTTCCCATTACATTTCTGGGGAGCCAAGCAGAGCACCGCCTAATCTCTATCCTGTTGCTTCTTCCACCCTAAGCCCTTCCTTTGTTTCTCTGTCCCCAGCTTTAATAAACGTACTCTAAAAAAAAAGTCACACACAGACACAGTGGAGTTGGGTTTGAACTTAGGATTGACTCTGCAGTCTAGGGATTCCTACTGTATCACAGTCTATAGCCAAGCTCCATCCTTGGAAGGCCTGTGAGGAAGCTTGAGTTTCACTGGATAAAAAGAATTAATAATTGAAATCATTACGTTGCTTCATATTGACTATGAAGCGATCATATGGCTGTTTAAATATTGCCATGTTTGACTCTCCTCACTACCCTTTTGCTTCCCTCACCTCCAAATAACCTTTAAAGGCTATTTTATAGTTAAATGAGTTCAATTTGATATTAACTATGAAGTATCGGCTTTTTAAAAAGGGTTTTACCTCCCTTTCCTCACAGCATTTATACACGGAAGCTTGGGATGCTGACAAAAGTTCCATCCACGTGATGCCAGACACCCCAGAAATCATGCTGGCCAAGAGCAATTCTGTCAACATCAGCCAGGTAAGAGATTTTCCAGTTGTTTGAGCCTTTCTAGGAGTAGTTAAAATACTTTTTCTACCTTACCACCTTCCTTTCTGGAATTGGCCTATTAACTTTCCATAACACTTTTATTTTTCTGTTGTGATTATTCTCCACGTAGAAACTTTACACCAAGGGATGGGATGAATCAAAGATGAAGGACTATGACCTGAGAGCTGATGCTATTTCCATCAAAAGTGCCAAGGCCTCGAGAGACATTGCCAGTGACGTAAGTGCCCTCTGTCTCATGCCCCGGGCTTCCCATTGGTGAAGCACCTTAGTGCAGCCAGCGGCCACACTTCGTGACTACTTCCACAAGCATTCCGCCAGCCCTGTTTCCTACATCCTAAGATCTTGCCCTTTGTTGTCACAGAGAAGAAAAATACACTTTGGAATTATACTTTCAGTTGATGCAGGAAAGGGTTCCACCAATGAAGATGTTATGTTTGTAATAGTATAAAGTATTAGTTTAAAATTGTTCAGTGATGCCAAAATGTTTGCAATATGAAATATATCTATTTCTTTGTGGGTGTTCATGATGTCTGTAATTGTCTGTGTGTATATGGTTATAACAGAATGGGTTTCTAAACCTGTATTTCTGACATTTTAGTACAAATACAAAGAAGCGTATGAGAAACAGAAAGGCCACCACATTGGAGCTCAGAGCATTGAAGACGACCCCAGGATTATGTGCGCCATACATGCAGGGAAGATTCAAAGTGAAAGAGAGTACAAGAAGGACTTCGAGAAGTGGAAGACCAAGTTCACTAGCCCGGTGGACATGTTAGGCCTCTTGCTGGCCAAGAAATGTCAGACACTCGTCAGTGACATTGATTACCGAAACTACCTGCATCACTGGACATGCTTACCCGATCAAAATGACATTATCCAAGCAAAGAGGGCCTACGAACTGCAGAGTGATGTATGTACCATGAACTTTGGGAAGGGCGGAATGGGAGGACACAGATTTACTTATTGTCTGGGAACTACCTCTCTGGACAGATCCAGGGGGTGCCGTTCACAGTGCTTAATAAAAAATGCACATTTAAGACTTATGTCACAGGAACAAAGAATATAGGTCAAGAACCCTTCTTGGGCCATCTCCTTTATTCCCTGGCCTACATTCCAGACTATTTTCTTTATATCATCTATATATTTTTGGCAATGAAAATGTATTTCAGACACATTATATGAATTTTTATTTTTTTAAATAAAACACTTTTATTTTTTCTTTAGATTTTATTTATTTTTAGAGAGAGGGGAATGGAGGGAAAAAGAGAGAGGCAGGACCATTGATTGGTTGCCTCTTACGTGGACCAACTGGGGACCTGGTCTGTGACCCAGGCATGTGCCCTGACCAGGTATCAAACCTGCGACCTTTGGGTTCACAGGCTGGCGCTCAGTCCACTGAGCCACACCAGGCAGGGCATGAATTTTTTTTAAAAAACTGCCACTGCTGTGCTATATACAAAACACCAAACGGACTTTCCATGGGTCTCTTATTATAGGATAAAAATGGAATGAGAGTCAACAAAATTTCCTTTTTAAAATGTTTGTTATAAAATTTTAAGTATCAAATAATTATCATGAAATTTAACATTATTGCTATTGTATTCCTATTTGTGGCCAGTATAAAGAATTATGCTTTTACAAGTTACTCTGTCATTTATATTAAAACCCCAAGTCATGTAAAATCTCAGGTCCTGCTTTTTTGGAGCCACCATCTCCCCCATGAACTTTGTCTTCCAACGAAGGGATATGTCTAATATGGGAACAAAATTTCTGTCTAACATCTCTTCAGAGCGTGTATAAAGCGGACCTGGAGTGGCTGCGGGGCGTCGGCTGGATGCCAGAAGGCTCAGTAGAAATGACCAGGGTGAAAGGTGCTCAAGACCTGATGAATGAAAGACTCTACCGAACACGACCAGAAGCCTTGAAATTCACTTGCATTACCGACACTCCAGAAGTTGTCCTGGCAAAAGCCAATTCTCTGCAAATCAGTGATGTAAGAACCATCTTATGTCAAGCTCTCCTTTTGTGGGGCTCTGTTACCAGATAAGGCCACCCAACCAGACTAGTGGACTGTTCCTCTTCAAAGGCTATAGCGGTGGCAGCAGCTCTGAGAATCTCTCACCTAGTTCAAGGAAGGCACATGCGAGGTAGAACTCTGACAAATGCCAATGGGCCTTTCTCCTGCCAAATAGTTGGAAGCACTAAAATTAGAGAAATGTTACTCCATTGCAATTCAAAACACCAAATATTTATTTAAGTTCTATAAAATACTAAAGCCTGTGGCATAATGCTTCATATTAAGTGATCTAACATTGTATTAGTCAGGATTCTCCTGAGAAACAGAACCAATAGGATGTGGAGGAGAGAGAGAGTGGTTTGAAGGAACTGGCTCACACTGTTGTGGAGGCCTGCAAGTCCAAAATCTGCAGGGTGGGCCAGCAGGCTGGGGACCCAGGAAGGAGGTGCGGTTCAATCTCAAAGGCAGTGAATAGGCAGAATTACTTCTTGCTCAAGGGAGGTCAGTATTTTATTCTATTAAGGCCTTTGACTGACTGGATAAAGCCCACCCATGTTACAGAGGGTAGTCCACTTTACCCAAAGCCTACCTGATAATGTTAATCTTATCTTAAAAAATGCCTTCACAGAAACATCTGGAATAATATTTGACCAAATATTTCAGTACTGTGGTTTATCAGGTTAACACATGAAATTAACCATCACAAACATATATAAAAATATTTTCCAGATTAAATAGTCATCTAAACTTCACGTTTCAGATCTTCATTCTCTATTAAATATTAAAATAATATGTCCCTTCTCTCCACAGAAACTGTATCAAGAAGCCTGGAATAAGGACAAAACCAACATCAGCATTCCCTCCGACACACCAGCCATGCTGCAGGCCCAGATCAATGCCTTGCAAGTCAGCAATGTAAGAGGCATAAATGTGAAGTTTAAATGCCTTTATGAGACATCTGTCAGCTTATGCAGTGTGTTATCGAAAAATTACCTGTCTTAGAAATGTTTTCAGCTTTTGGAGTTGGACACTCTCTCTCTCTCTCTTTAAAAAGAATTTATTTATTTCTTAGAGAGAAGGAAAGAGAGGGAGAAAGAGAGGGAGAGAAACATCAGTGTGCCAGAAAAAACATCAATCAGTTGCCTCTTGTATACCCCACAACCAGGGACCTGGCCAGCAACCCAGTCATGTGCTCTGCCCAGGACTCGAACCAGCAACCTTTCAGTTCACAGGCCAGCGCTCAACCCACCGTGCCACACCCGCCATGGATGGACATGTTCTCTTTAGCTACCATTCCCAATGCAATATGAATAAACATTCTCTTTAAAACATTAGTTCAGATACATGGCTGAGTCCCTGCACTGCAGCATTTGGGATACTTGAATCTTATTAGTGTACTCCTTTCAGCCTTAAAATCATTGTCCTATGTCCAGTGTTTACAGCTCAGTTTCATTGTATGTTGTTTGAGAATATTGAAATCCTAGTTAAATGCCTCTTATGCAAGAAAGTATAAGAGGTAACAGTCCCTATTGCCTTTTTTTTTCTATTTTCTTTAAAAGGTTTTTGATTGACCCAAAACTTTCTTGTTTGGCATTTAAAGGCCACAAGAAAAGCCAAAAGACAACTTATAATTATATGCAAAGTGCAGGATATGTATGATATCTATGTCATGTCCCATCACCAAAGACCTCTAAAAAGTCAAAAGTCAACACAAGTAAGAAAATCTAATCAGGTCTTATCTGGTACCTTGTGAAGGTTCATAGTTGATTCTTAGTTTTCACGTACTTGTAATGGGATTTCTTCAGATGTGGACCAAATTGTGATAAATGCAAATATTCAAACATTAGTTTGACTTCAGGTGTTTAGATTTAGATATTTATCTGTTAGATTTAGATGTTTACCTTTGAAAATTTAATCAGAAGTATCCTGCTCTTCACAAAGTAAATAACCAATAACCAAAAGAAGAACTCAGAAGTAACCGTTGTTTTTCTCAGGTTGCCTTTGTCACTTTATGCCTTGTGATTCATGTGACTACTTTGACTATATTCACTTATTTTCAATTCCTGTAATCAAACCTGTGTTTTCCCTCAATAGAAACTCTACCAGAAAGACTGGAATGAAGCCAAGCAGAAAGGCTATGACATACGAGCAGATGCCATTGAAATCAAGCAAGCCAAAGCCTCCAGGGACATTGCCAGCGAGGTACAGCTCCTTCTCTCCTTGTCATTCTTCTCCTCCATGCAACAAATCAGGAGAGTATTTTTCAAAAATTTAGGTGTTTTTTAAAAGTTTATGCAAACTATTGCATTTTTTCTTACACTAAAGACTTCATTTAAAAACATTAAAATGGAAGAAAAGCATTAAGGTAAACATAGAGGAAGTATACGTGATTTTACCCCCCAAATATTTATAACATTCTACATAAATATAAGTCACAGATGAAAGTTTCAAACAAGTAGACTTAAGAATGTAATCACACAGACTTCCAGCCAAGATGGAGGTGTAGGTAGCACACTGTGCCTCCTCGAACAACCAAAATAAGGGCAACAAAAAAACAACCAGAAATGACAGAAAATTGAACTGTACGGAAGTCTGACAACCAAGGAGTTAAAATGGACACATATTCATCCAGACCAGTAGGAGGGGTAGAGTTGGGTGGCTGGGTGGAGAAGGGTCGAGGCAAAAAAAAGTGGTGGCTTGCAGACCCTGGGCACGCAAGGAAGCAGCTGACGGACTCCAGGCATGCAAAATGACAGCGGGCGGACCCTGGGTGCACAGGTGGCAGCAGGCAGACCCAGTGAGGCAACGGATTGTGGAGGGGCATGGTGCACAAGGTGGCTGGCTGACCAGGTGGTCCCACGTTCACAGGCAGATAAACCAGGCAAAACTGGGGAGCAAGATGGACCACATAACCCAGGGTCCCAGTGTGGGGAAATAAAGCCTCGAAACACCAATTGAAAACACCTGAGGGGGGTGAGGTGCCAGGAGAGACTCCCAGCCTCACAGGAGAGTTCGTTGGAGCCACAGAGTCCTAGAATGTACACAAACCTACTCACATGGGAATCAGCACCAGAAAGACCCAGTTTGCTTGGGGGAAGTGGCGGAAGGGACTGAAATCCAACAAAAAACAGAGCAAGAGCCATTGTTCCCTCTCGGACCCCTTCCCCACATACAGCATCACAACCCAGTGACTGCGCTGCCCTGCCCTGGTGAACACCTAAGGCCCCGCCCCTCATACGTAACAGGCATGCCAAGACCAAAAAAAAAAAAAAAAAATGGACCAAACGGAAGAGCAGATCAAAGCTCCAGAACAAATACAATCAAGCAATGAAGAGATAGCCAATCTATCAGATGCACAGTTCAAAGCACTGGTGATCAGGATGCTCACAGAATTGGTTGAATTTGGTCGCAAATTAGATGAAAAATGAAGGCTACACTAAGTGAAATAAAGGAACATGCGCAGGCAACCAATAGTGATGGGAAGAAAACTGGGACTCAAATCAATGGAGTGGACCAAAAGGAAGAAAGAAACAACCAAACAGAAAAGAATGAAGAAACAAGAATTCAAAAAACTGAGGAGAGGCTTAGGAACCTCCAGGACATCTTTAAACATTCCAACATCCGAATTATAGGGGTACCAGAAGGGAAAGAGGAAGAGCAACAAGTAGGAAACTAATTTGAACAAATAATGAAGGAGAACTTCCCCAATCCGGCAAAGGAAATAGACTTCCAGGAAGTCCAGGAAGCTCAGAGCGTCCCAAAGAAGGAGGACCCAAGGAGGAACACACCAAGGCACATCATAATTTCATTAGCCAAGATTAAAATGAAGGAGAGACTCTTAGAAGCAGCAAGAGATAAAGAGACAGTTACCTACAAAGGAGTTCCCATCAGACTGTCAGCTGATTTCTTAAAAGAGACCTTGTAGGCAAGAAGGGACTGGAAAGAAGTATTCCAAGCCATGAAAGTCAAGGACCTACATCCAAGATTGCTCTATCCAGCAAAGCTTTCATTTAGAATGGAAGGGCAGATAAAACGCTTCTCAGATAAGGTCAAGTTCAAGGAGTTCATCATCATCAAGCCCTTATTATATGAAATGTTAAAGGGACTTAGCTAAGGAAAATGAAGATAAAAAACATGTATAATAAAATGACAGCAAACTCACAATGATTAACAACCACTCCTAAAACAAAAACAAAAGCAAACTAAGCAAACAACTAGAACAGGAACAGAACCACAGAAATGAAGATCACATGGAGGGTTAGCAACAGGGGAGTGGGATGAGGAGAAAGGGGGAAAGGGTACAGAGAGTAAGTAGCATAGATGGTAGGTAAAGAATAGACAGGAGGAGGGCAAGAATGGTGTGGGAAATGTAGAAGCTAAAGAACTTATGACACATGGACATGAACTAAAGGGGGGGTGTGGGTGGGAGGGGGTGTGCAGGGTGGAGGGGAATAAAGGGGGAAAATGGGATAACTGTAATAGCATAATCAATAAAATATATTAAAAATAAATAAATAAATGTTTAAAACATGTTAAAAAATAATGTAATCACACTTTAGAATCAAGGTGCTATACTCGAAACTTATATATGATGCTCTCAGTAACCTTTTGATTCCTTTAACAGAAATTTCAAAAACTTACTAAGTCAAAATAATTGTCCTGTCAAGTCTCCCCCAACCCCAGTTCCAGATCTTTAAGTCACCTTTGTTCCCTTTCTGCAGGTCCTTCTCTATTTTTTTATTTCATGTATCCAGCTGTTTCTTCCTTCTTATTTCTCATTTTTATCTCTAAAAGCCATAGCAGAGCACAGTATCTGCCTTATTCCCATTCTCTCTCTTTTTTCCAAACTTGCCTATGCTACCTAAGTAAAGGGGAGAAAGAGAAACTCTTACTCTAGTCCTAAGACACTTAGGGTAAGTATGGACCAAGTGGAAACTCTTGTCCACGGGTCTTACTACCATCACTTTCTGATTTAAATCAGCAACCTTGCTTTCCATTCCTGAAACATACACCCTGTCTGTCTCCTAAATCACACATGACTTTTTCCTACTTGGGGTACCTTCTATATTCTCTGGGGACCATCTGACTTAATGTTCTACCTGCCAAGCATTAACTGTGCATCATTTTCCCCATCTCAAATCTGTGATAATAAAAGTATTACCATGTAGAGAAGTTGTAAAGATTAAATGAGTTTATAATTGCCACAGTCAACTATTTTTAACTAAAAAAAATTTCAGCAATACCTTATAGATCAACCTAATACATTTGAAGCACTCATAATAGTGTCTGGTATATGGTGATTGCTCGGTAAATGTTAGCTATTATTATATTTTTATTACTTGTGTTCACCGTACTGTTTCCCTCCCAATATACTCATGTCCTCTATAAAACTATCTAAAAGCCCTAATTTCCTTAAAGTGAGCTGATGTGTATAATGACTGCCAATGTTGAGCCATTTTACATTAAGAAAATATTCTGAAACGTTTAATGAAAAATTCTCTTAATACATTATTTTCATATCTCTTTTTATTTGGTTTTTACAACTTTAGTACAAATACAAAGAAGGCTACCGTAAGCAACTGGGCCATCATGTGGGTTTCCGCAGCCTACAAGATGACCCCAAATTGGTATGGTCCATACATGCGGCCAAGATCCAGAGTGACAGAGAATACAGGAAAGCTTATGAGAAGTGTAAAGGAATTCACAATACGCCATTGGATATGATGTCAATTGTTCAAGCCAAGAAATGCCAGGTCCTGGTTAGCGACATTGATTATCGCAATTATCTGCACCAGTGGACATGCCTGCCAGATCAGAATGATGTGATCCAGGCTAAGAAAGCCTACGAGCTGCAGAGCGATGTGCGTATATTATCACTGGACTCTTGGGGAGATGTGTGTCTGTGTGTTTAGTCACAGTGTGTTCCCTAGGGAGTTAATTTAACTGGTAATCTTAATAGAACTTAATGTGTTCTGTACATGTCATGATAGTAGAGATTTTCTGAACATTTTTTTATCTTATAGAGGATTCCTTCTCATGTGGCAAGGCCTTATTAATCAAGATGAAAATCACTCTGCTATTCTACGTAATTAGGTAGAAAATTTCAGTCCCAGTCGTTCTGATCCTGTATATTTGCATTATCAGATAGCTAAATATCGAAACATTAAACATAAGAAAGTTTTAAATTTCAAGTTTATCTGGTGCATGTAGGAAAATGTATATTTATATTATATAAATAGAGAAAATACATATAGCAATGAATTTTTTTCTCCTTGTACATGCATCTAAGGACCTTTCTTTCTAGATTCTTACAGCTGTTATTCCCAGTAGTACCTAAAAGGCAGATTTCAAGTGATGGCCACGGAAGCTTGACCTTGATTTTATGCCATTGCTATCTGTCATTCCCCAAATGCCACTTGTCAGCCTTGCTCCAAATCCTGTAGGGTACTGGGAATTTCTCCCAGAGATGCGCACCAGAGACAACAACACCCAAATGTTAACATTTAATGCTGATCCTTGAATTTTGTGGGATTGGCCACCCAGCTGACTTAAACAGAGACAGTGTGTGGTTTGCTGGCATTGTGCTCTGGTTACGCAAATTTGACTCTGCTGCACTCTGTGGTCCTCTTGTCCTGCAGAATGTATACAAATCAGACCTGGAATGGTTGAAGGGTATCGGATGGTTGCCAGAGGGTTCTGTGGAAGTGGTGAGAGTGAAGAATGCCCAAGATATTCTCAATGAAAGGATGTATCGTACAAGGCCTGAGAACCTCAAATTCACCTGCATTGCTGATACCCCTGAAGTCATTCTGGCAAAGACCAATGCTCTCCAGATCAGTGAGGTAAGTCAGGTTTATGATATGTTCAGACACATTGAAGAAATCTCAGTGAAAATTCTAATTGTGAACTTTAGACTGCTTATAACAGTGTTAGACTCTTGCACACACATATATCCAGATAGAATTTTATATAGTCCATCAATTAACAATATCCACATTTCATTTGCTTGGATAACTTTTTGGTCAATGTAAGTGTGGTGGGCATTTTCATGCTTCACAGGTTCTGATAGGCACTTTAATGCATTTTGAGACTTTGCTTGTAATGCTGGTCAACCAGTTAATGCCATGCTCACAAAATAGCCACCATTTTTTGGCATTCACTCATGAAATGAGTTGAAAAGCCCAGGGGCAGCAATATTAGTCACTACAGAATTTATTTGAGCTCAGAGGGCCAGGACGTTATCAGCAATATAGATTGTTAACTGCAATGTGGGTTTACCTCCCTGATAAAGCACATGTGAATAAATGCAAAAGGATCACTTTACTACTGTGTCTCTGACTCATTTTACATGTATATTATATTACACATAATGTATTCCTCTCCGTAGCTACTATTGGCACTTTCTAAGTTAAAAAGAATGTGATCTATAGTTACATATTTACACAAGAGAACCTCCAAAGAGAAGTTTTAATTGTCCCTATAATTTTATTCATATTGTAATTGACTTATTTACAAATCAGTTATGCTTTGTTTTTCATTTTTACCAGCCATTGTATCGAGAAGCCTGGGACAAAGAGAAGACCAATGTGAATGTGCCAGCTGACACTCCAGGGATGCTGCAGTCCAAACTCAACGCCATCCAGATCAGCAACGTAAGGCACCACACACCCACTTGGCTCACACAGCTCTCTGCCTAACGGAACATTCCAGCCATGTGCTCCAGCAAGAGTTCAGCAACAGGCATTTCCCTTCCATTGCTTTCACTTCTAGTCTTTAAGTGAATGTATGTGTGCACCTACAAGTGTGTTTAAAATATAGAGATCTGTGTCTTTAGATCTTTTTTAGAAGGAAGAATGCAGTGGTTTTGTCAAAACACAACATTAACATACATATGCACGTATAGTACTATTCAGTTCTCTTTTTAGTGGTCCAGCATTGATTTTTTTATTTTAAAAACCAAATCATATTTTTTTCTCCTTTGCACACGATTTACTGTCTTTTAAATGTCTTTCCTTAAGAAAAAGTTATTAGAGAGTACTTTACTAAATTTCATTTAAAATCTATTGGAACTTAAGTTCAATATGAAACCAGCCTATTTTATAAATCTTAAGGGGAGATTAATTTTCAGTGTAACTGTTAATTAACGTGTTCTTGAACATGTCAGTAGTGCTGACTCAGTAGCTCCCTCTTCAGATTGACTGTGGTGTTGCAATCTCCATTTGCAGAAACACTACCAGCAAGCGTGGGAAGATGTCAAGATGACGGGTTATGATCTGCGAGCAGATGCCATTGGGATCCAGCATGCCAAGGCTTCCAGGGATATTGCCAGTGATGTAAGAGCTCCTCCTTGCCCAGCTTTAACAAACACTAACCAGTAGGCACACGGGAGTTAATTCCATCCGAATGTTTAACTTATTCCCTCGGGAATTATATTTAAGTAAAATGGAGATCATTGTTATGAGAGTCTAGTTTTCAAATCCCAAATTCAAGAACAACTTTTATAATAATTTGATGATCCTCACGCATCTCTACTTAGTTCTGCTCTTCTTATGTTTAAGCACAAATTTTGATTTTTCTTTCCAATACCTTCTCAGCGTAAGTTAATTTATAAGCACTTAGGGATTTATGGGTAGAAAGAGTTCTGTTGTTGCTCAAAGCGCAACATGCAGAGGTGGTACCTGTGAAAATTTATGCACTACATGAACAAGCATTTTTAAATGGTTATATATTTGTTTTAATGAGTGCTAGACAAATACAGATTTTATCCTATTTAGATAGAATTATAAACTTTAAAATAAAAATTA
>PVKM010033107.1:0-16116 GCA_004027735.1 Carollia perspicillata
ATGTGGTGATTGCTGGTGGAAGGGTAAGGGGAGTGGAAGGCCATGTAAAAATACAATAAAAAAAAAGAAAAACTCAAAATGTAGGTTTGCTTGTTTTTTTGATAGAATGGGAATTTCTGTGAGATTACAACCTTCTCATCAAAGGGGGTATTAACCTACAGTGTATAAATGTTTGTGTGTGTTTACATGAGGAAATGTATGACATTAAGTGTAAGAAGAATGTTTTACAAGGCAATATGTAATAATTTCGATCAGATTTTAAAACAAACTCATTACTTCTACTATGCCTGCTACTACTCATCTTAATCTTTATTGCAAATACAATGAAAAATTAAAATTAGAAGACTAAGAATCAAATTGTTAAATTAGTTGTCAGAGGACCATTGAATTTCAGGGAGAACTTTTAAGTCTTTACAAAAATCAAGAATTTTATTACACAAATAGTATTTTTAGGCTTGTAACCTCTGCATGGAAATCAGTGAAATGATACTACTAAACTATCCCAATGAGATAGACATTTATATCATTTCGATTTTTATACTATTAGATAGAATGCTGCAATAAACATCCTTCTGTGTGCTTCCTTGCATAAACTTGAGAGTGCTTTGTTAAGAAACATGTCCAGATGTGATCTTTAGATCACAGCATATACTCGCTTGGAATTTTACTTGATTCTGCTAAATTGCCATCCAAAATGGCTACACCGAAATTTTTTATAGCAATTGTCTATGAAGGTTTGCACATGTCTACTACCCTCACCAATGCAAATTATTAACTAATGCTTTAAAATTTAGTTAATCTGACATCTAAAAAATGGTACGTGGTCTTGTTATTCATTTTTGATAATGCATGACTATGATTTAATTTTTAATAATGAAGCTGTGTTATTTTGAGTCATCTATAATAATAATATAAAATAACTATCATTAAATGTGACAAATTATGAAAATTAAAATTTTAATATTCAAATCATGGTTTTACTATTTTAGACTACACAGTGTTTTAGTCTTTGTCTCATGAAATCAATGATTTTACCATCTAAAATGTGCTATAAATGCACCCTGATTCAGCACAATTCGGTCTCAAACTTTGAGTTTTGTGTTAGGAGAATAGTTTCAGGAGTTCCAAGGCTCTCAAACAGGTTCGCTGAATTTCTGCAAAAACTTAAAAAGCTAGAGTTTAAAATAAATTAATAAACTGACTAACCCATTTTCATTCTACACACACACACAAAAGCAAATGTCAAATATGACATATATACTCTTAGAGAGCTTTGGTTGGTTTTAGACTAGGTAATTATTATCACAACTTAATATAGATTCTATATGTATCAGTATAGGTTCAACAAAAGAAACTGAATCAGTAGAATATATATGATGTGAGTGTATATGTATGTGTGTGTATGTACCCACTCCTAGGTAAATATCCTCTACAAAAATGATGTTATTATTTTATTATACCAAATTTGGAGTGAGCTCAGAGCTAATTGGTCTTGGTGTAGAATACCTTTTGGTAGGAGAGAGAGATAGAGTTCTGTAATCCAAAAATCATATCATTATTAGATGTATTTTTAAATGAATTGCTTATGGTCACTAATTCCCTAAAGCAGGTGCTATTAATAATTTTTCACTGATTTTGGAGAGTTTTCCTGGGTACCAATTCAGTTAGGTGCTTCATTGATGCATTATTGAAAGTATTTTTCTTCAAAATATAGCCCAGGGGACATGCTTTAAAGCCAAAATCATCATGACAATACCCATGTTGGGGCTTCAATAGTCCTGTGTTGGTATGATGGAAAGATCCATGGAGTTAATATTCTGACTCAGGCTATAGTCCCCATTTAAGGAAGGGTCTTTCTATGCGGGTGACAGTTTAGGTTAAGTCCTTTAATTGTGATGACTATGTTAATTCTACATTTTGCTAGGTTACTTTTTTAAGTTCTTATCAAGGTCTGTCCAGAAAAATTCCATCCATTGTTAATATAAAGAGAATGGTTTATGTGACATTGATGTAACCTGGCAGCCAAGGAGAGTGGACTGGAATACACATGCATGAATAGTAATGACTTCACCATTCTAGTCTATGGGGTGATAGATGCTGCTGAGTGTGCATGTGCACTGTGTGGCTGTCACATTCAAAATGACTGAGCGAGTAGAGCAACAAATCAGCATCAAAGTTTGCATTAAGCTTGAACATTCCTCCACAGAAACTATTTGGATGATTCGGAAGGCCGCAGCTGTGGATACCTGGTGATTGGCAGCTTCATCTTGACAATGCATCCACTTATGCCTCACATCTCATGCAGAGACTTTTTGGTGAAACATTAAGTCACCCAGGTGACTCAGCCCCACTACAGCCAAAATGTGGCACCCTGTGACGTCTGGCTTTTCTCAAAACTAAAATCTCCTTTGATAGGGAAGAGATTTCAGATCACTGATGGGATTTAAGAAAATATAATGGGGCAGCTGATGGCGATTGGGAGAACTGTGTGAAGTCCCAAGGTGCCTACTTGAAAGGGGATTGAGGTGTCATTGTCCTATGTACAATGTTTCTTATATTTTGAATCTTCTTCAATAAATGTCTTTATTTTTCATAGTACATGGCTGGATACATTCTGGACAGGTCTTGTATTATGCTTCATTATGTCAAGAAAGGAAAAAATGCAACCGAAATGCAAAAATTTTTTTAAATAAAAATAAATAAATAAAAGATCTGTGCAGTGAGTGGAGGAGGTGTTGTGATTGTTCAGACATGGCAAAGTAGTTTGCCAAGTTTCCTGCTGGAGATTTGTCACTAGATGATAATGCTCCATGGTCAGGTAGACCAGTTGAAGTTGATAACAATCAAATGGAGACATTAATTGAGAACAATCAGCATTATACCACATGGGAGATATCTGGCATACTCAAAATATCTAAATCAATAAAGTTATTGGTAAAAGTGAAAAATGTGTCTTTTATTTTACAGAAAAACCCACATGAACTTTTAGGCCAACGCAATAATAGAGCATTTCCACCCTATATTCTACTTCTCCCTATCCCAATTTTCTTTTTTATTTCATCATTATTTGTCTTAGTGAGTTTTGGCTGGTATAACAAAATATCGCAGAATCTGCTTAGACACCAGACATTTATTTCCCATAGTCATGAGGGTGAGAAATCTGAGATCACCATACAGACAGATTTGGTGAGAGCTCTCTTCCTAGCTCATAAACAACTGCCTTCTTGTGTGTTTGCATGTTTTTTCCTTGGTGCACACTCACAGAGAGTTAGGGGGATCTTCCTGTCTTCCTCAGCCCATTATGCAAGGCTCACCCTCATGACCTCATCTAAACCTAATTATCTCCCAAAGGTCTCACCTAAGTACCATCATATTGGGAGCTAGGGTTTGAACATTTGAATTGTGAGAAGACATTCAGTCCATAACACCACTGTATTTGTTGAATATATTTTTATAAACCACCTAAGATAATGCTAGAAAGTGGCGGGGTAGAATAAATTTACTTGGGTATGCAGAGACATGTTAATGATTTAATGTAAAGGGAGGTAGGCCAGCCAAGCTCTGTAGTTTCAGGGAAATCGCATGGTGTGGTGGCCTCAAGTATCTACTAAAGACCAAAGGCCCTTAGCAGTAGACATAACTTTTCACATCTGGCATTTGTGTGTAGAAATAATATGTTATGCAGCCAATTTAAAATGTATTTTTCATATGTGTGCACATGTGCATGTTTCATTGCACACATAAAAAACTTTACCAGGTAATTCCATTTTTTTCTGCAAATATTCCCTTTACAACAACCTTAAAGTTAACATATGACTTTCACATGAACATCTTTATCAATGAGTATCTACTCAGCTTCCATAAGTTCCCAACCCACTCAATACTTTATTTCTCCCCCTAGATGAATTTCTCTAAGTTTTCCATGCAACCTTCTTTCCAATATTGGAAGATTGTGGTATAGCTTTTTTAGGTCTATTCTCCAATCACATGGAAACTTTAGTATTACCTTGTCACTCCTTCCACATAAACAAGGTAAATAGACTGAAAAATGATTTGGATACATTATAGGAAATCCACTAGGCCATCATATGTGTTTTTATGTTTGGGCTTAGGTGTGTTTTATGACATGTAATATTCATGCCCACTAATAATAGCTACAGTTTTGTTTATATCATGATTTTACTTTGTTTATTTTTTCACTTTTAACTAAAATGGAAGTGTAGGAAAATTTATGCATGGCAACATAATAATTGGATAATTTCATAAATGTATAAAAGAATATATCAAATATGTGGGGCATAAGTAAGAATTTAAAAGAAAATTCTTTTCAATGCTAGCCTTACATAAAAAAATATGAAAGCATAAAGTAATACTCTATAAAACAGGACTTTTCTCCATTAAAAAATTTGATGTGGATAAAATACATAGGAAGACATACTTAAGTGACTATATCCTTTACAGTCAGTGCCCTAATTTAAAAAATAAATATGATTTTAAAGTAATATGTTTTACAAAAGAATAGAGATTTTGAGTAAACCTTTAAAAATGTTTTTACTTGCTAACATTTGTGAATTCGAAGCTCATCCTAATGATGAGCTAACAAAGGTAGAGATTTTTAAAGTGCATTTTTCGTCTGTAAGAGTGAAATGTCTTCTTGGGGCGTGCCAAACTATAGGTACCTATGTACAAAAGTGTGATGTTCTTGGTGGCTACTGGTGAGAGCTTTCCTTTTACTGCTCTTGCAGGAATTCTGATAATTTGATTGAAATCTTCCTCCAAGCAGAGAATGGGGTTTAATTTGTTATACAGCAGCTTAGAACATTAATGTTTTTAGTTCATTAATTTTTCATGAATCTTTCTCCTTTGTAGAGAGATATATATGGGCTTTGACCTCCAAATTACAATAACTACTTCTCAGTAATTAAAAGATAAAAATAAGCCTGATGCATAAGCTTTTTAAATTTATTTATATATTCAAAATACCTTTCAGAGTTTCAAGCACAGACTACCCATCTCCACCAAATTTTTAGTGATGGTGTGGCCTACTTTAAAATTTCATCTTTGCGGACACTTGTGATTTGCACTGATGGTGCAGTCAATGTACATTTAAGAGGAACAACATCACAGCAAAAATAAGAGCAAGCCTCTTTCAGAAAAGTTTATGTAAAATGAAACTTTTTATATAATATATATTTATACATATTATATATTCATATATAAATTATATATATGAAACTATATATATTTACTGTATGTATGCATATATATGTATTTAGTGTATATATACATACACCAAATGCACATATACATACACCAATACATATATGTATATATATATACTTATTATATGAACACCATGAATATATACACCAAATATGTGTGTGTGTGTGTGAAAACTAGTGTATGACAAGCCAGGCACTGTTCTTTCTTTTGCATATCCCACTAGAAAAGCTAAAACACACACATGCACACACACAAACTTACCAGTACACACAGAGAGGAAAGTTCTAGAAAAGGGCATTATGCCTAAGTTACTATTAATATCATATGGAGATAATTGTAGAAAAATCATAGTAGTTATTTTTACTATATTCTCTATATTAATTTTTCCTTAGTACTTACTAATCCATTACCTATAAAATGATCAGAAAGGAGACTAGATTCTTTCAGAAGAAAGCACCTATTTCTTATTAATTTGAACTCACAAAATATGTGTGACCACTGGAATAATATTTGATGATGATAATATGGATAGTTCAGGGAGAGCTCCAACAGGAATGGTGAGTTATTCTCAGAGTGTGATTCAAGTCTTCACACAGAAGATGACGCATTCCCAAATTACTATCAAATTTACCTAGGTGACAGGGGCAAGTTTGAAGACATATTAAACAAACATAGATAATCACAAAGATAAAATTAAATCACAAGGACAATGTTATAATATAACAAGCTTTCTGTATCATTCTGTGTATGATTAATTAGTGTTAATTAAGAGATACATATGAGGAAATAATTGTGTATTAATTTATATAATTATTTCAGTAATTCAGAAATAGTATGTTATATTTCTGTAGTTATTAAAATATTTAATGATTTTCCATGCACATTACTATATTTAATACTTATAAAAATTCTGCATTTTGTTTAAGGATTATGCAGCATTTACTAAGTGTCAGTTACTTTTTAAAGAGAATTGCAGTTACAAACTCACTTACCCCTTGCAATAAAATATCGAGTACAGACTATCATTATATTCACTTTACTAATGATAAGTATGAATTTAAGTAACTTTTCCCAAATCACATACCTTAAAGGCAGCAGAGTCAGGGTCAAACTCAGCAAATTAGGATCCAGAGTATGTTTTTTTTAATCAAGGAGAGACATAAAAGACAGATCCACAGATTTATACCTAGAAGGTAGGAGGAGGATTTGGTGTAAGACATGGGTCTGATTTCTTCAAATGCAGTGATTTTCCTGTTACACATCTTGTGAAGTGATGGACCTTTTGAAGACTTATTATATGCACACATACAAGTCACCATTGACCATCTGAATGGCTTCTGGGTTCAGAAAGTACTGTCACAACACTCTGTATGCTGCAGTTCTTCTCTCACAGGAGCATTTGGTAAGGGCTAGTAGAACATTCACTTGCAAGGCGTCAAATTAAAAGGAAAATAGACACGTGACACAAAAAGTATGTAACTATCTATATGGAAAGTCCACCAAAGTCAAATTGATAGGAGAGAAACCTGGATCTCTACAGATGAAGTGTCTAGGAACTGACTTCTAACTTACCCTATCTCCTAGTAAATACTCTGGATTATGTTGGGTGTTTACCACTATTTGCCCCTAGTGAGAGGTCGACAACATAATGCATATCAGACAGTAGCATGTGGAAAAAGACAGAGGAGGAGAGATAGAAAGAGAAATGTTCACAGCAATGTGTCATTTCTCAGAAACTCAGAGGGAACATCCCCCAGACATGTGGTGTTGCTGTATCGGCAGCTGGGGCTCTGACTGACATGCGACCGTGCCCCTTGTTTTGTGCAGCTATCCATGTGCACTTAAGTTCTACTGTCCTATATTTACAACATTTATTATTATCTAATAAATTATTATGTACTCCTGAAGTTTTTCTTATTCCTCATAGATACATAAGAAGATGTAAGGACATGTAATTGCGCTCTTTTTCAGTAACGTTTTGTTTTTTGAAAAGAAACTTTTCTCAAATCTTAAATTTAATTTAAAATATTCCTTTAGAATTAAATTATGTACTAGTCTAAAACAAAGAGATAAGTTATAAATTTTAAAAAATATGTTTTATATATTGAGGGCCCAGGGGCTGTAGGAAGCAGACATTTTAGTGTCAAGAGGTTGCAGGGTCCCTGGCAGGGATGTGACTGTTTTGTTTGAATAATTCCAGGGACTGATGCTGGCTTTTCCAGGACAATGAGGACGATTAGGAACTGAACCCCTGGGGAAGAAGAGTTGTTTGGCTAAGGTCATTACTGGAGAGAGCCCAGTGGGAGGGGAACTGGCGGTTAGGCCTTTTGAGGCCCTGCCTGATTCACCAGATGTCAAGACGCTCACAAATCTGTTTCATCCAGAGGGATATTATCTTAGAAGCAGATCTTGGGCCTCTTCCTTCAGCTTGTCCTATTTGACAATTACAATAGTGTGCAGTGAGTTAAGATGGGTGATCATGAACGTGAACTCTAAAGGAAGGTATCCTGGCTTCACGTGCAGCTTTACAACTTAGCTTCATGACTTTGAGCAAGTCACTTAGCTCCTCTGTACCTCAGTTTTCTCTTCTATAATGTGGGCTAAGAACAGTGCATACCTATCACCCAGAATTGTCTTAAGGACTAAATAATTTATTATTTCTTAACATTTTTAAATATAAAAAAGAATATTTAGTTTCATGACATACATGATTAAAAGTATATAAATATTTGATTTATCATTTATGTAATTATTGGGGAAACAACTACTTACTAAAAGGCTTGTAATGAAAGAGCACAGTGAACCATTAAAATTGACAAAGTCTAGGTAACACAGGAGATAATGTTGGGGATAAGCTTGTGCTGAAAGAAACTTCTGCAATTACACTATGAACTTTCTGTCAGTTATACACTTACTTTCCAAAATTGTGGATGACATAAAGCTCGGAGAGATAGTTAGCATTTGGGTAACAGAATCAGAGTCTAAAACGGTCTCTGTAGTCTTGAATATTGGGTCAAATCTGGCAGGATTAGATTTAACGTAGAAAAAAAATGTAGGCTTTCCACTTGGGATCCTAAAAAAAGCAATGTATACTTTAGGGTATAATTGATTCTAGGCTTGTTATAAGTCAATTAATAGTTACTCAAAAAGTTAGTATAAGTTTAGACTTTATTTATAGAAATGTGGTGTCTTGATCAATTAACATGATAGACCCGCCTTGCCTTGGTCAGTCAGTCTGTGCTTCATGCTAGTTTCAGGAGGACGTGGAAAAGTAAAGCATACTTCAGCAGAGCAACTACGACACTAGAAACTGTCATATCAGGAACCGAGACATTGTAAACATAAAAACTTACCTTGACTCTCTCTTATTCAGTAGTCGCAACACAGGCACACCCTCCTCACACTTGGCAGACCACCCAGCTGCAGTGCTCAACTGTGTTAGGAGCAGTCATTCCAGACACCCCCAGCCAGCTCCTGACCTCTTTCTAGTTATTTTCCAGTCTACCTCCTGGCTTGATCAAAGGCATTCCTGTCTTATTTAAAAAAGGGATTTAGCTTCTGGGCCCTGTTCATTCTCAGACATTAAATAGATATGCCCTTCTGGGTCTCCTTGTTTTAGCTATCAGGAGTAGAAAAACATTCCTAGTAGACTCTCAAATGACTCCATTTTGCCTACAGGTAAAAATCTTGGTAAGATGCTGGAAGTAGCCCATTTAAGTCAACTCTAGAACTAAAGATAGAAGGCAAATGGTGGAGAGGGTGCTCTGCTTAAAGACGACTGTCTGTGTGACAGCAGGAACATGTGAACTTAGAGTGAGCCTTGAAAGAAACTAGAGATTGTTCCACTTCTGCAGATATTTTAGCAGAGGTGTCTTTTTTCAGCTGTGGTACTCTCAAAGCACACATTTTAAAATTGAGGTCATAAATGGTACAAACTTTGCTCTGCAGTATTTATTCTAAAATCTGAGAGTGTATGCTTTTATGGGAATTTTTATAAAGCATCATATGTAACAAACTTCATGTTACACATCAACTTTGAGGGTCAGAAAATAGATTCAAAGACTTAACATTAGATGACATGAACATAAGCCATATTTTGGTCAGTTAAGTAAAGCATTCAAAATTAGCTTGGTAGTTAAGGGAAGAGACATACTTAAACAGGTAACTGTATTCCTTATATGAATCATCCTGATAAATGCTTTATTTTCCCTTATTTTTCTGTTTCAAAACATAACTTCATTTTTAACTTAGAAAAACATTAGGTTGGCCAAAAAGTTCACTCGGATTGTTCCATAGGAGGACTCTAGCCATGTTTACTTGTCTTTAACTTCATTTGAAACAACTTTGTTAGACTGAATTGTGACAGCTGTCATATCAGCATGCATTTAAAAAAACTTATCAAAATTGGTGAATTCTTGTGTAGCCATAGTAATATTGAAGATGGAAGAAAATACACAACATTTTTGGCATATTATGCTTCATTATTTCAAGGAAGGTGAAAAATACAACTGAAATGCAAAATAAAAAAAAAAACAGTTTGACAATGTGTAGAGAAGGTGCTGTGATGGACCCAATGTGTCAAAGTGGTTTGTGAAGTTTCATGCTGGTGAATTCTCACGAGACAATGCTCCATTGTCGGGTGGACCAGCTGAAGCTGATAGAGATGAAACTGAGACGTGAATTGAGAACCATCACTGTTATACCATGTGGGAGATAGTCAACATACTCAAATTATCCAGATCAATTAAGTCACTACTGAAAATGAAGAATATATCTCTTACATTATGAAAAAAACTAAATGAACATTTTGGCCAACCCAGTACTTTTGTGTGTATTTATTTTTAGGCATAAATTAATAAGATCTTTCCTCAGAAATGGGCTGTTAATAGTAATGAAATTAGCCCCATTTATTTTTTCTTTTGTTTCCTTGCATAAGAGATATATCAGAAAAAATATTTTCCTACTAGAAATGTGTGAGATTTTTAAATTGATCTTATTTTGTTTTTTGAAGTTATATTTTATTGATTATGCTATTACAGTTGTCCTAACTTTTCACCCTTTCTCCCTCTCCACCTAGCAAGCACCGCTTCCTCAGGCAATCCCTCCACCATTGTTCATGTCCATGGGTCATGCACATAAGCTCTTTGGCTCCTCCATTTCTTATACTGTACTTTACATCCATATGGCTCTTCTGTAACTGCCTCTTTGTACTTAATCCCCTCACCTATTCTCTCTTTCCCCTACAGCCCTCTCCCATCTGGCAACCATCAAAACACTCTCTGTATCCATGATTCTGTCTCTGTTCTTCTTGGTTGCTTAGTTTGTTCTTTAGATTCAATTGTTGATAGATATGTATGTATTGCCATTTTATTGTTCATAGTTTTCACCTTTTTATTGAATAAGTCTCTTTAACATTTCATGTAATAATATTTGGTGATGAAAAACCCTTTTAGTGGTTACTTGTCGGGGAATTTCTTTATCTGTTCTTTGATTCTAAATGATATCTTTGATGGGTAGAATAATCTTGGCTGTAGTCCCTGTTTTTCAAACTTTCACTATGTCTTGAGAATCCCTTCTAGCCTGCAAAGTTTCAAGCATTCCAGCATTCAGATCATAAGGTCCCATAAGGAGAAGAGAAAGAACAAGAAATTGGAAATCTATTTGAAAAAAGAATGAAAGAAAATTTCCCTAATTTGGTGAAGGAAACAGACATGCAAGTCCAGGAAGCCCAGACAGTCCTAAACAAGATGGACACAAAGAGGCTCACTATAAGACATATCCTAATTAAAATGCCAAAGTTTAAAGACAAAGAGAGAATCTTAAAGCAGCAAGAGAAAAGCAGTTGGCTACCTATAGGCGATTTCCCATGAGACCATCAGCTGATTTCTCAAAAGAAATATGTGAGATTTTATTGCCTGTGTTTCCTTCTAGGATTTTTATGGTTTCAAGTCTAACAATTAAATGTGTAACCTATTTTGAGTTTATTTTTTTGTGTGGTATAAGAAGGTGGTCTAGTTTCATTTTCAGGCATATATCTGTCCAATTTTCCCAGCACCATTTATTGAACAAATGATATTTAACCTATTGCATGGTTTTCCTTCCTTTGTCAAACATTAATTTTACTCTGCAACAGCATGGACAGACCTGGAGAATAGTGAAATAAGCCAGTCAGAGGAAGACAGTGGCAGATGATTCACTCACATGTTGAATCTAACAAACAAATTGAACTAATAAGCAAAAGAGAGATAGACTCATAGATAGAGAGCAGGCTGACAGCTCTTGGGAGAGATTGGGAGTGGTGGGATCCAGCAAAAAAGAAAAAAAAGAGAGACAGAACTCGTGGATACAGACTACAGTGTGGTGATTGAGAGGTGAGGGATGGGTGGTAGTGGGAGATGGTATGATGGAATAAACAGTACTAAAGATGCTTTAAAGGAGAAAACAAATGCTTATAAACTTTATTTTAAAAAGTAGTGAAGTTAGCTGTTAATAAAACAATACAGCAATGTGAAATACCAAAGTAAGCAGACCTATTAGATTGTGGATATAATGCTGTATAACTATTTTACATGTATTGACTGTGAAACTGATTTTTTCTATTTTATCAAGTTTACTAAGAAATTCTTAAAGAAGTTAAGAATTAGACAATATTAAAATAAAATGTATTCTTAAGTAGAAAGTTTATTATGAAGTATAAAGTTCATAATGAATCATGCTGAATTTAAAAATACAAAAGCAGAAGGAATGGGTTTCTTAAAATATTTTTAATTTTACATCAGAAGGTTGTCTTTAACAACAAATTCAGAAATTTAGTGAATATATATTTTTTAATTTTATGTTTCAATTATAGTTTATATTTGATATTATTTTGTTTAGTTTTAGATACAGAGCATAGTGGTTAAACAATCATATCCTGTACAAAGTGGTCCCCTTGATATTTCAAGTACCCACCCAGCACCTTACATAATTATTACAATATTATTGACCATATTCCCTATGCTGTACTTTACATCCCTGTGACCATTTTATCACTACTAATCTGTACTTCTCAATTCCTTCACTTTTCACTCAGCTCCCAGTCCCCTCCCCTCTGCAAACTGTCAGTCTGTTCTCTGCACCTAACTGGGTTTTTGAAAAAAAATTTTTTCTAAAGTGTGTGTACTTCAGGTTATGGATTCCGACTTGCTCCTTCAGAAACTAAAAGAAAAAAAAGAATAAGAAAAATGCGATTGAGGCCAGTATGTGCGCATTTCATGTGTCAGATTTTTCTCTGTCTTTAACAGTGTTGAACACACATTACATTATATTATTTTGACATGCACACATTTTAAAACTTTAACTCTAATGATTTTTTTAAAAAAGCAGTCGGTAGGGTGTTCACTTGTGACAGAACCAAGGTGACAGCCAATATACGTGGGCACAGCATATGTAGCTTGGGAGGTAGTACAGAGTTGCCGTAGTGGCTAAATTCCCCTCCATTTCTCTAAAGTGAGGGTTCATACCCTGCTACATGACAATCTTTCTTCATTAATCAGTTTTTGTTGCTTATAAAGTTGATAACTAAACCTATTATATCAGCCCTACTCTGCTTGTTTGCCTACCGTGCAGAATCAATGTATCTAGACACTGAGAGATTTTTCCCTTCATGTTTAGATGTGTTTCTTAATTTAGCATGTAGTAAGTGTCTACTATGAAATCAAGCACTGTGTTAGAAATTGAGGAAGCAGTAGTGACACTGGTGTTTAAATTTATGTCAGCTTGGCTGGACCATAGTGCCCAACATTGTGCTGATTAAACTGCAACCCCTTCCTCAGTCTCCAGCCTGCCAGCCTCCTCCATCAGATTTTACAGTCACCAAGACTGCACAATCACATGATTTAATTCCTTAAAATAAGTCTCTGTATAACTATGTCTATTTATATAGCTCTAAAAAATCATGTGATCCTCATCCTTAAATCTATGTACATATATCTATATAGATATAAATCTGGATAATTGAATGATCAAATTCTTTAAAATAGATCTTTTTTATATATCTCTGCCTATGTATATATAGAGAGTAATATCTATCTCTACACATAGATTGATATAGGTAGATATGTAAATTTATAGATAGACCAAATTTATTTTAAGAAATTAGATTACTGATTGTGGTACATAGTCATTTGACTATAGGTTTATCTATATCTATACCCATTCATATGTATATCTATATTTATATTTACATCTGCTTCTCTGGAGAATCCTTACTAATATAGTGACAATACTTATATTAAAACATTAAGTACTCAAGGAGAATCATTTTTGGAGGGGTGGAAATCTACTTTACCTGGGAGTCGGGTTGCTGATGAGAATTGTTCAAGCTTTGTCCTGAAACCCCTCTAAGGCTGTAGTAGGTGGAGAAGCATGTCACTGTCTTGACAAGAATAGCAGCATGTACAAGGGAAAATGGGACTAAGTGCAGGCTTGAAGAGTGATTAAATAGCTGTTTTGCCAGAAAACTTAAGATAGATAAGAGACAATGAGTTAAGGTAATGGACCTCTAAGCCAGGTAAGCAACACACAATTTCTCAACCACACACACAAGAAAGACATTTTTTTTTTAAACAATTGCCCTAATATAAAAAACCCCTTCTCTTTTAACCCTATTCTCGGTGATCTAGATCCTGAATCTAATCCCTTTGTTGTGGATGATCTGTTGTGTTTCACTCATATTAAGACCCGCCCTCTAACCACCCTCACCTCCCTGTGAACATTTTGTCTTGTCCTAGCACGTCAAGGATGATATCATGCAGGGCTATGGGAAATCCTGTACAGGTTTTTATTTTCACCACTAACATATCATTTAGTCAACCTTCTTTTCTGAATACTATTTATGTGCCAAGTCTTTTGTGGCACAATGAGAGAGGTGTAAAATAAACAATGGTCACTGTCCTCTGAGTCTCCAAGGGTGATATTTAAGTCTGAAAAGGGGCTAGAATACTGTACAAAGATGATTATTAGGATTCAGTTTATTTCTTTCTGGATATATCATCAGAGATGATTTATAGACTGAAATTTTTGCACTGATGGTAGAGCTAATTCTATTCCACTAAATAGAATGATATATTTCAGAATGAAAGTATTAAAATCACTACAATATAAAAATCAATAGCCTGTCATACAAGGAAATGCTATTAGATCCATAAGGTAATATGATTTATTATAAATTAACATCAAGAATGGATAGATTTCAGAGGAATTCTATCAGTAATGTCCCAGAATGACCTTCCCGAGCTAACTAATTAGCTTATTAAAGTATTACATCTTACTAAAAAGCAATTTTTATTGAAGATCATCAGCTATGTGATTGAATGACATGCAAAATCTCTTGGTATTTTGTTGATATGTGATCCTTGGCATTCAATAATGAAACTGCTCTTCTGTGTTTGTAGAAGAACATTCAATTTTCACGGAAATGTCAGAAAGATTATATTGTTTTCTTTTATTTATTTTTATTGTTCTGGTCTGGGATGTAGTTGAAAGCCTGTCAATGGTGTCCTTTGCAGTTGCTTCAAAAGGCATAAACAGTTGGTACAAACTGAAAATGCTAATTTATTGTTAATGCCAACAGATAGAAATCTTTTAAAGTAAGAAATAACGTGAGATCCATGAAATACAAGTTGAAGATAAAGCATTTAAAGTTTTGAAAACATTCCTACTTATTTTGTAATAGTTTCCCAAACTTCTAATAAAACAGTATGGAGTGGACTCACCACACATGGAGTCAACAGGTCTTCCGTAACTATTACATAGGCCGTGTGCTTGCATACGATAGGCATTCAGTACACGCTTAATGAGAAGTGAACGAATGAAGTAATAGATTAGTATATTCACATTTGGAGAGTTCCCTTTGGCTAAATTGCTCTGAGTTCTTTTCAATTGTTCTAAATGTCTCTTCCATGAAATGATTTCTCATATCCTTAGCTAAATTGTTTCCTATTTCATTTTAACTAATATTACACTGTTTAGCACTATATCATGCTTCATTTTAACAAATATTAATCTCTAGGTCTTAGCATTCATTTGAATTCTTACATATGTTATGGCATGGGAGGTTAACATTACAGACAGAAGGTGGGAAAGGTAGAAATAGAGCGCTTAAAGGAAAAACAAAAATGAGTAGAAATGGATTAGCAACCTAATGAACGTCAGCTAGAATGAAAAGGGACACATCAATTATTTATTTATTCATATATTCAACTGTAAATGTTTGTGAACCTACCAGACATTAGAATATGGAGGAAGAACATTATGAATAAATACTATAGCAGGTGTTAGCAACATTTAAAGTACAGGATGGGTATTTAATAGAAAGGTCACATAACCCAGTTTGTTGAGTTAGAAATGGCTGTGCCAATGCCATGATACCTTGAAATGTGTTAACAAGAAAAATACTAATAAAGATTTATGGCAGAGATTGTTAATTGTGCCCAGACTCCATTTCCTTTTTCACATTCAGTAATGAATTTCCTGATACTGCATCACCGTTAGCAGGATGCATGGCCACCAAGATAAAGAACTGGATTCCCAGCTAGAAGTTTGTCACATGACTGAGTTCTCATTATGCAATTGAAATAGAAGGCTATTCACTGTATGTAGAATCTCCTTAAACAGGGGATATGTGGGTGTGATTGTGAACCAGCTTAGAATGAAAGGTTAATGCAATAACAATCTGATAACCTAAGGAATGGCAAAAAAATGATAGAAGGAACTCAGGATGAACTAAGTAATAACATAGGGAGTTGTGGGCTTTTATGAAAAGAGCATGTAACCTAGTCTTAGTGAGTTAAGGATGCCTTTTACTTTCCCTTAAAAATGTTTCTGCACAACAGGGGAGTGGGAGGAGGAGAG
>PVKM010033108.1:0-16121 GCA_004027735.1 Carollia perspicillata
TATGTGCAAATCTGTAATTTTTTCTCAAAAACAACTTTATTTTTTTTTCTAAAAATGAGCCTACAAATAAATCCCATTAATTCAATTCTACCGCAGGTGTTGGCCAAGCATCAGCCTTCACTATAACAGTGTTGGTAATTGCTCTGGTGCTAAAAGGTGCCAATTTTTCCATATACTACTTAGCTAAATATAAAATAGGATTTTCATGAAAAGCATTCTAAATCTCGTCTCTGCTTTTTATTTGATATTCTTAGATGCTGGATCATTTTAGTGTCTACTTTCAAGGATTTATTTCCTACATCTAGTGATACTTTTATAACTCGAAGTACAGACAGATTATGGAGAATTATTCTTCTTGTAAGATAAAGGACACAAATAGGATGGATTATTTTTATTCATTTTACATCGAATGCTGATTCATTGATCTTTGAGTAAGATGGCATACAGTAAGCAAGCTAAGACTTCAAGCATTCTCCATGCCTTCCAAAATACTACTAAGTCAGTAGGAAACTTCACTTAAGAACAAAGATTTTAAACTATGATGAAAAGTTCACTTCAAAAAGCATTTTTACTACACTTGAATTTTGAAAACCCCAGCGTGGTGTGGGTGTAGATGGAAAAGGAATTACACAGTTGAGGTAGGCTAGAATTCAGGCCGTTTTCTCTATTTCCCCCCCCGCTATTCCTACTAGACATGATTTTTTGTTCTTTGGCATACTAAGTTTTTCACTTGGTGTGAAAAACCTGAGTTTTGGAGATAGTTCCATGCTTTCTCACTAGCAGTGCAGCCTGGGGCAATTCACTGACAATATGTAGATGCGTGGTAGGAGTGCCAATCATGGAGCCAGACTGCCTGGATGCAAATTCAGCTCCCCCCCCCACCCCACAGATGTGTGATTGTAGATAGTAGGTTTGCTTTCTGTGCCTCTTCTTCCTAGTGTGCGTGATGGAAAAAGCTCTGACATGATGCGGATATCACAATATGAATGGGACACTCTTTCTAAAGGTGTATTGTGCTAATACTCCTTTATTATTAATAAAATTGGACTAAAACACCTCCCTCTCGAGGTTTTCTGTTGCATTAATGAGAGAGCACATTAAAGGACTTTGTATCAGGAAACTGCCACACCAAGTTTAAAAATCATTGTACTATCTTTTAGTTGGCAGCAGCAGCCTAAGCTTATGCAGCCTGGTTTTTGTTGAGCCTTCAATCTGTGGCCTTACCTTGGTCCAAATATTTCAGTTCTCCAAGTAACTGAGTATTTTATTTGTTTGTTTAAAAAAGAAAGGGTAGAATACGAAGGGAATCTTGATTCCCCTCTGTTGCACTGAGATCTGAATTACTTTACCTCTCTGCCTGAGCAAGTACAACCTCCAGAGAAGCCACGAGGATGACGATTTAGGTACGACCACTTGAAGCAGAGGGGCAGAGGGAAGATCAAGAGCTGCCCTGCTAATTCAGCAGGAATTAAGAGAAATGGAGAGAAGCTTAGAGACATTTTCCTCCACTTAGTAATTCTTCCGGCTCCAGTAACACACAGGAATTCAACCTAAAGCTCTCATGGGCCCCGGAGCCTCTCAGACTCGCTCTCCTTAGACCTTCTGCTCATGTACACTACGTGGGAGCAAGCTGGGAGCATTACAACTGCTACTTGCTTGCCCTTGCTTTTCAGTCTATCTGATGTTAAATCAATACATCTTTTCATATTTTACTGTGACCAGTATTTGTGTATGTTTTGTTTTGCTTACTTTTTAATTATTAATTTCTATTTTATTTGTCTACAAAATCAAAAGAAAAGCCTTTCGTAACTGCTCTTTCATGTAAGATTGGAAGGGCTGACAGGGGTTGTTGCAACAAGGCCCCGCTGCTGAGTGGCAAGCTGGGGCAAAGGCAGTGACTCTCTGAATTCAGGCATTCTCACTTGCATGAGCCATTTGCAAAGTCTTGAGAGCAGCCTTAATAATGTAAGGTGCTGAAGTATTTGTGAGCTTTTTAATAAAAAGTATAGTTTATTGTAATTTTTATTTAAAATAAATACTGCTTATTTCATCTTGAATTTATCATTGTGTATTCTTTTTTCTTAAATGGATACCCCCTAATTACATAAGATTTTGGTGTACCCCTGTGCTTGGAGAAGGATATAGGCATGGACAGAGGCAAACAAAAGCTAGCCCTTTCGGAATTCTAGGGAGAAAGACCAGAGGCACATATCCAGCTGGGAAAAAGCTAGAAGGATCAGATTATTGGATAATTTAGCAAGTAACAAGAGTAACCTGGCATACAGGATGTATCTTAGAAGGAGGGAAGACATATTGGTGTTCAAAGTACCATTCATTGAATAATGAGTGGACTAAACATGGTGGGCTGTTTTGAACTGTTTCTGTACTTGCTTGAACTTAGAGCAGCAGCTCCTGATAGTTAATGATACTCTCAACATGGGAAGTTGTCCACATCATCTCGGAAGTAAACACAGCTCAGTGTTAAGAGCAGAGATTTTTAGAGCCACAGCAACTGGGTCGGAACCCTGATTGGCCACCAAACAGCTATAAGACTTGGGAAAGCTGTTGGCTTTTCTTGTGTTTCCTAATCTGCAAAATGGGTTAACACTTGCATCTACCATTTGGGCTTGTTAAGAGGGCTGACTACAACAAAGTGTAAAAAGCACTTCCCCTTGTCTAGAACATAAATATTAAAAAAAGTGAGCTCGTTTAATCACTCCCTAAGTCTCCCTCTAACAATCACTGCCACCATTCTCAGTTCTCTATGTACCCTGATTTTCCATGTTTTGTTCATGTTGTATTTTCTTTTAAATAATGGTATTTATGATGTTAAAACTAATATAACATGCTTGTATTAAACTTTCAAAAAAACTCAAAAAGTATAAATGAGAAAGTTAAAACGATTCAGAAATTTCTACAGCGCATTCATTCAAGCTGCACATTTTAAGGGTCTGCAGACATCCGGTGTTGTGATGGGTTCTGGCACCTCTAAGTCCTGTCTATTCCCTCGTCCATTTCTCTGTCCTATTCAGTTAATTTAAAAGGACGAGTGTTGCATAGGGGAATATATTTACCAATGATACACTTGATAAGGGGTTATCTCCAAAATATATAAAGAACTTAAATGACTCAATACCAGGAAGACAAACAATCCAGTTAAAAAAATGGGCAAACAACCTGAATAGGCTCCTCTCCAAAGAGGACATACAGATGGCCCACAGACATGAAAAATGCTCAATGTCACTAATCATCAAAGAAATGCAAATTAAAACCACAATAAGGTATCACTTCATACCTGCCAGGATGGCTACTCCTGTTGTGAATAACTCAACAAACAAGTGTAGTGCACTGCTGGTGGGAATGAGGACTGGTGCAGCCACTGTGGAAAACAGTATGGAATTTCCTCAAAAAATTAAAAATGGAGCTGCCGTTTGACCCAGTGATCCCACTCCTGGGAACATATCCCAAGAATCCTGAAACACCAACTGAAAAGGATATATGCACCCCTGTGTCCATAGCATCATTTGTGACAATAGCCAAGATGGGGAAACAGCCCAAGTGCCCACCAGTAGATGAGTGGATGAAAATGCTGTGGCATATTTATACAATGGAATACTATGTGGCTGTAAAAAAGAATAAACTCTTACCCTTTGTGACAGCATGAATGGACCTGGAGATTATTAAGCTAAGCCAAATAAGCCAGCCAGAGAAAGACAAATACCATATAATCTCACAAATATGTGGATTCTAATGAACAAAATAAATGAATGAACAAAACAGAACCAGAGGCATGGATACATGGAACAGACTGAGGAATGTCAGAGGGGAGGGGTTGGAGGGAATTGATAAAAGAAGGTGAAAGGATTAGCCAAAAAACATATATGCATGACCCACAGACACAGACAATAGTGTGGTGAAGGTCAAGGGAAGGGGGCTGGATGGAAGGGGGTGACCGGGGTGGGAAGGAATGGGGGACATCTGCAATAGTGTCAACAATAAAATAATTTTTAAAGCATCTATTGAGAGTCAAGATACAAAATAAAGGGAAGGGTGTTAACACTTTTTAAAATTCACTCAATCAAATAACTGAGGCTAATTCTGCTTTCAGGTAAAGTTCAAGTTCTTTACCTGTTGTTATAAGTTAATTAACTCCCTACACTAACATTAATGTAAAGATTAATTCTAAGCATTTATGATTGTTCCATGTGGTACACAAAGTTCCTTCATCCCTTTTACAATATAACCCTGCATAGGGTATAGAAGCAGCAGCAACATTTGTAGTTTCCTGAGCCTTATAAGGGCTAAAGGCAATGGGTAAAGTTAAGCTACTTGGACCACATTACAAAACTGGAATACAACGGGCCTAAAAGTCACATCCTGGTGAGCATGGGGCAGAGCCTTCAACCTTGGAATCTGCATGTCAGTTCTTTGCAGCCATTTGAAACTTACTCTATTTTAAATGGTACATCTGCCCACTGGATGACCCCTTCAGCTCTCACTGCCAATCAAAAGAATGTCCAAGACTATTCCCAGACCCAAGTTCTCAGATGAGCCATTGAGGTGAACCCTGGAAAGAGCCCACTCAGAATCCTTTACCACAGTCTTAGAGACAGCCCCCAGGCAGACATGGGGGTGACAGATCATCTGCTCACTATATTCTCTCAAGGTAGTCATCAGGATTCTTTACCAACATGCAATTAAAAAGTTAAATAACATGTACCACAACACTCTCTGTTCTTGTACAACAGAGATAAAAGTAAATCAAGGTTAGAAAAAAGGGAAACAGGTTTGCTGTTCTGAACAAACACTCACTGGCTTTTCCAAAAGGTGAAAGCTTAGATAATTTACCATGTACATATTTTCCTGTACTGAGTTTTAAAAATAGAGGGCCACAAGCCACAGTAAATAATACTTACAATACTCTGCAATAAAAGAATATATCTAAGATGAAGGGAAGGAAAAGAGGGACTTTAGGGAATTAGTTAACCACCTTTTTCCATTAATAATAGAATGTTCTAACCAATTAATAACCCATCAATTGAGATGCCCAAGGGAAGAGCCATCTGATGCATTTATTACGTTAACTCTATACTCTCTGAGCTAACAGTTGAGAAATGTAAGGATTAAAATAAGAAGAAAACTTGGAAAGATTTTACAGATCCACTTCCCTGAGCTCCAAATGCCATTTAGAGTAGCAAAGAGAAGGTAAGAAGGACATGTTCAATTCAAGGAAAGATATGAAGCCAAAGGTTGCCATTGGTATTCTGAAAGTAGCTTGGAGTAAGAACTGCCAGATTTCACAAAAAAAAATGTGTCAGAAATTAGTTTGCAATTTCTTTAGGAAATTCTTTTAACTCTTTAACATAGTTCTGCAATTCTACCTAGTTGTACCTAGGAATAACATTGTCAGAACGTCTTGTGCTGATGTATACAGCAATTTTAGTCACTGCAGGTTCTGAGTGATTTCAGATCTCAAATACATCGTGAGAAGTTCATGGAGTATAGAAAAAAGATTTTTGTCAAAAATTCCTATAGGATCAGTTATCATCCCTTGTCCAGACTAACTCCTTTGTCTATTTATCAAACATGTTTAAGTGCTTACCATGTATTAAATACTGTTCCAAAGGCATAGAAATATTAATTCATCTATTCCTTACAACAACCCTCTGAGGCAGGTGCAGAGAGGCACCGAGGTTGATTTGCCCAAGCTATAATAGTGAAACTGGGATCTAAACTCAGGCCAGTTGGCTCCAGTATCTGGGTGCCTAACCCCTTCTCTGTGCTCTCTTTCTACTAGAAAGAAGGAATGAGTGAAAAATAAAGACATCCATGAATGCCTTGCCTGGAACCTGGCTTCATCATTTCTCTTCTCTATCTCCACCAGTGCTCTGCATGTTGTCCACAATGAGCTTCTCTCTTACAAAAGGTAACTCTTCAAGCTGACATCCTTTTGTAAAATTTCTTGAAAAGAAGTCCATACTTAGCTCTTCCACTTCTCTACCAGCTATTTATTCCATAACTCCATGCAACCTGGTTCCCTACCACCTCCCTCTTCTCTACTACTCCTGAAGGACCTCTAAACTGCCTTACCCAATGGCCTGTTTCTCAGGCTCAGCACCCCTCCCACCATCTTTCTACCCCCTTTCTCTCTTGGTTTCACGTATCCTGGTTCTCCATCTTCCTTTTGCATTTATTCCTCTGCTCTTTGCTGGTTGACATTTCTCAAGATTTTCTTTGGTCTGTCTCCCTCTCATTTTCTTTTTTTTCTCCCTCCAGGCATTATTTTAAAAAACATCCTCATATCCCCCTTGTAGCTTCCATTCTTTATACTAGTTTCTGGAGTTTGGATGGCCCCCCAAACCAACTTGTCAGTGCCTAGAGAGTTAGGTCCATCTCTTTGGAGATAAAGTCACATTAACCAATCTCACAAGACTAATAACATAGTATTCATTTAAAATGAAAAGTATATTGTCAAAGGGAACTTTATCTGGAGCATTAAATAAAGTAATGAAAAGCGGGGACCTACAGCCAAGATTGCTCTATCCAGCAAAGCTATCATTTAGAATTGAAGGGCAGAGAAAGAGCTTCCCAGAGAAGGTAAAGTCGAAGGAGTTCATTATCATCAAGCCCTTATTATATAAAATGTTAAAGAGACTTATTTAAGAAAAAGATAAAAACTATGAACAATAAAATGGCAATAGATACATACCTGTCAACAATTGAATCTAAAAAACAAACTAAGCAAACAAGAAGAAAAGAGACAGAATCATGGATATGGAGAGCATTTTGATGGTTCCAGATGAAAGGGAGGTGTCAGAGAATGGGTGAAGAGGTGAGGAGATTAAGAAATACAAATTGGTAGTTACAGAAATAGTCATGGGAATGTACAGTACAGTCTAGGAAATGGAGTAGCCAAAGAACTTATACTCATGACCCATGGACATGAACAAATGTGTGGGGATTGCCTGGGGGAGTGAGGGTTGCTGAGTGGACAAGGGTAAAGGGGAGAAAACTGGGACAACCGTAATAGCATAATCACTAAAATATAATTTAAAAAGAACTAAATTATGATTAATATATCAGTTTATTAATTTAGAACAAGTGGTATTATTACAAAAAAGAATGTACATTGGAACTCTCTAGTAAGCACATTTTTCCCCCAGTGGGCATTCCATGTGGGAAGTTAAATTATCATTGGACTGCTAGGTCAGCAGAAATAAGAAAAGGAGGAAAGAACATGTGATATTATATTTAATGGCATCGGACTAAGATATAAAGTGTATATAGATCCACAATAGGGTGAAAACTGCTTTGGGAACCCAGCAGGTAGAGAAATTGGGTCAAATACCATCTTCCATGAATGAATGAATGAGTGAGTGAGTGAATTCATGCATGCCTGCATATTCAACAATTGTCTTGAGATCATTCACATCTTATCATTTTATTGTAATTATTTGTTGAAATCCTGACTCTTTTACAAGATTTGAGCTGTAAGATGGCAAGGGCCATATGAGTTCATCACTGTATCTTATCACCCAGCATAATGCCTGGCACTTAGGAGACAGAAGGCAATAAATGTTTGTTAAAATTAATGAAAGTCACCTAGATATTTACAAATATAAATAATATGCATTCCAAAGTTGGCTTGTATGTGAGTTACCCAGAAAGTGCTATTGTATGTTTTGTTTTGCTTTTCAGAGTTTATCAGGTCAAGTACATAGAATGCCTTAATTTCAAATGTTTACATTTGGCTCATATTTTTGAAAGCTGTGAAACAGTAGGTTATGCAGTGTTTATTTTGTGTGTCTTGTTTCTATAAATTTCAACTACTTATTTCTCCTACCCAGAGACTAAACCCCATTCCAACCCCTAACCCTTTATCGTTGATGTTTCCCATTCTCAGTACGTGGAGGATCTGATAGCAAAGAGACAGAGGAAGGGATTCTGCGTGCCTGTGCGGGCTAACCAGGGCACTCATGGGGTTAAAAGCACTGCAGTAATATTAAGCACATGTTTCAAGTCAGCAGGGTGCCAGCCTGAGATGTCCTCAAAGCCTAATTTGATAGATATTATGCCATACACTGCTGCAAGTAGTAATGAAGAAAGTAAAAATTTTATGGATGAGCAAAATAGGAGCTCTTATGAATGGAGTGTTTTTAAATCAGGTGTATAATTTACCCAGTGTCAGACCACATGTAGAGTGCATTACTCAATTGAACTTACAAGCAGATAGGAAAGCAGTTTCTTTTAATAAGCACTTCTTCAACTTATTGGCTCTACAATTACTTGCACCAAATTACCAGCAGCTGCTGCCTGTTTGGTATTTTATCCTAGACAAGGAGTTACATTAGTTTCTAATCAACAAGCCATTCAAGGACTCTTTATAATTTTTAGCTTAATTCCACTTTTATTTGGAATTTATTAATTGAAATATCCAATATTTTCATGACAGTATTTTGCTTAGCTTCTCTTAATAGGAAACCTATTCAGCATCTGAGGTAAAGGAGAAAAGAGAGAAAGGATACCCCCAAAGTTATTTCTGACATTTATAACATTTTACAAACTCCGTTGGCCTGATGTTACCTTAGGGTCTGAACTTTGACATTTTAATTGCTTATGTAAAAATAATGATATTGTATTTAAAATGCTTTATGTTTGAAGTCAATAAATTGTTTTATGTGTCTAAATAGCATATCCCCGTGCACAGAAGTTAGCTGCAAGTTTACACATTAACCAGTTCAGTTTAATACAGGTCTTCTCAACCTCAGCACTGCTGACATTTTGGGTGGGCTAATTCTTTATTGGGAGTGAGGAGGGGAATGTCCTAAGCATTGCAGAGTGGTTAGCAAGATCCCCGGCTTCTACCTGCTAGATGGATCCCACACACACATACAAGTGTGACAACCAAAAATGTCGGTGTCACTATAAATCACCCCAGATGATTTAATTCAACAGATTTGAAGAAATTAAAAAGGGGCTTCAGAAATAGTTTTAAGAAAAAGTATATTTTCCATTCATTCATTAAAGACTTTTCAAAGTATTCTTAGAAAAATTGTGTTTGTGTGTGCACTAGTCTATATTTCTTTGCTGGACAAGAAATTGTAAAATGAATTTGTGAAGGAATTGAATTCTTCAAATGCAATTATTTAACTACTACCCTATTTTGAAACTGCTTTCAGAGCCAAAAGCAAAAGGCAGTATACACACACACACAAATGAAACAAAACCTGCTTATAGCTAAGTAAAATAAATATTTGAATAACTAGTTGCACCATAGAAAGACAGAATTTTTTATTAATTTTTAAGTGTCATTATAGTTTTAGGACAATAGAGCCACCACTATATAATTTTAGGCATATTTCATTTTTTAAATCCTCACCAAAAGACATTTTTCATTGCTTTGAAGGAGAGAGAGAGAAACATCAACTGGCTTCCTCCTGTATGCTCCCTGACCAGGGATGAAACAGCAACCCAGGCACCTGCCCTGACCGGAGATCAAACTGTCAATCTTTCAGTTTAGGGGATGCCGCTCCAACCAACTGAGCCACACTGGCCAGGGCTAGTCATGTTTCAGTTTTTTAAATTATATTATACATCATTGCCAGCTTTAAATTACAAATCACTACACCAAACTGAAAAGCTTCTGCACAGCTACAAAACAAACAAACCATCAACAAAATGAAAAGGGAACCCACTGAATGGGAGAACATATTTGCCAATGATACATTTGATAAGGGGTTATCTCCAAAATATATAAAGAACTTAAACAACTGAACACCAGGAAGACAAACAATCCAATTAAAAAATAAGCAAAGGATCTAAATAAATACTTCTCCAAAGAGGACATATAGATAGGCAATACATATGTTTTTAAAAAGTTCATCACTAATCATCAGAGAAATGAAAATTAAAACCACAATTAGCTATTACTTCACACCTGCCAGAATGGCTGTCATCACTAAATCAACAAACAACCGTGCTGGTGAGGATGTGGAGAAAAGAGGACCCTAGTGAACCAGTGGTGGGAATGCAGACTGGTACAGCCACTGTGGAAGGTGGTAGAAAGTCCCCTCAAAAAATTAAAAATGGAACTGCCTTTTGACCCAGTGATCCCACTTCTGGGAATATACCCCAGGAATGCTGAAACACCATTTCAAAAGAATGTATGCACCCGTATGTATGTTCACAGCAGTGCTCTTTACAATAGCCAAGATCTGGAAACAGCCCAAGTGCCCATCAGTAGATGACTGGATAAAAAAGCCATGGTACATTTAAACAATGGTATACTATGTGGCCATAAAAAGAAACTCTTACCTTTTGTGACAGCAAGAATGGTCCTAGAAATATACTAAATGAAATAAGCCAGGCAGTGAAAGATAAGTACCATATAATCTCATGAGTATGTGAAATCTAATTAACAAAATAAACTGATGAACAAAATAGAAACAGATGCATGGACTCATGGTTCAGACCGACAGCTGTCAAAGGGGAGGGGGGCAAGGACTGTATAAAAGAAGGTACAGGAATTAGCCAAAAAGCATATATTCGTAATTCACAGACACCGACAACAGTGTGATGATGGCCTGAGGGAAGTGGATGGAGGTGGGCCAAAGTGGAAAAATGGGGACATCTGTAGTAGTGTAAACAATAAAAAATGAAGTTAAAAAAAGAAGGATATGAACATATAAAACCTAATGACTAATAATAAATCACAAAAAGCCAAATCCAGTTCAAGATTTTTCTCATAGGGCTTGCAAATCCATGGTTGTCTTTTTTAAAGACCAGAATCAAAACTGAGTACCATTAGAGCACCAAACACACCCTCAAGAACAGTAAAAGTAAAAGAAAATTAAACGGCCACCCCCACGTCTCTTTCATTAGGACATCAGCACCAACATCTTTCATTCAGTCATATGCTGAAGGACCCAACTTGAAGGCTGTTCCTTCTCACTGTGAAGCAGAGCCTTAAGGTGCAGGCCTGGAAAGGTCATTCGGCCTTACCGGGGTCACCCCCTGACTCTGTCCTAACTGGATATCCTCTACAACAAGCTTCTCAAACTTTACTCTATGTGTGTATCACGTGGGCATCTGGTCCAACTGTGGATTGCGACTGAGTAGGTCTAAGGGCCTTAGGTAGCCACCTTCTTTTATAATAAGCTCCCAGATGATACCAACACTGCTGGTCCTTGGACCACACTTTGAAGAGCAAGGATTTCTTCACAACATCCTCAGCAACTGATCATCAAGCCTGACCCTGAACCTTCCTAGGGGACCAATGGCAGAGAAAAATCCTAACTCCAAAAAATAACACATTTGCATACCCATCGAAATCGTAATTTTCAGGTTCTTTCTGAAACCAGTTCCCAGACCACAGAAAACTTTAGCAATCAGCTTAAGAAAATTTAAGCAAACAATTAAGCAAAACTACTGAAAAATAATTAGCTAGACCTCAACCTATTAAAATCAATCCAAGCCAGATTCCTTCTTACTAACACTTTATGGAATTTAAAATAAATAATTGGATCTTCATACACACTAGGGTTTCGGTGATAATCTAGGGATATGTCCCTTCTTCTTACCACTCTGTCTATATGACCCCAATTGAACATTGAAAAGTAGAGAACCTCTAGCAAATACTCTGAAACTATAGCCCCAACCCTTAAAGAAACTAAACCTGTTAGATTTCTCAGACAGCTCTAGTATATTTTGGCCAGGCTGAAAGGAACATGCCATAAGTCAGTTATTTTAGAAAATAAGAAGGGGAATGATATTAAGTTAATGGATCCACTCCTTTTCCCTAAGACAAAAAATGTGTCCTCCCATCACCTGAAAGATTCAAAGAACTTTCAGCTCATAGAAGCCTCAGATTCATAACTTAAAGCCAGAGCTATAAATGCACCATTAATTCTTGGCTGAAGTTTGCTGATAACTCAGTTCCTCTATTTTACACTGGTAGTTTCACTTCAATCTGTTTTATGGCTTTCTTTGTCCTCTACCCATGAAAGAGAAGTAAAACATTAGTTTCACACAATGCATTAAAACCAAGATAAAATATGTGGTCCTGATGTCATTTAATTGTTTTGTGAACACCTTAGGTATTCAAAATATTAACAACAGGCAATGTTTGGACTTCAAGAAATATAAAAGAAGACTCAACCAACCAGAATGGACTCTATCATAAGCCACCCTACTGGAGCATGCTGGCTGTATATCAGCTTGCCCTTGAACAAGAAAGAGGAAGACAGATATCCCCATGGGACAGAAAGTGTGGTGTCATAAGGCAGTTTTATTGTGAGTAGGCCTAAATCAGGAAAAACTTTTACTCAGATAGGGATATATGCGTAGTTTCCTCCAGAGTGAAGTTCTCTGTGAATCAAAATTGATGCCAACATTGAACACATTTATTAATGTTCAGAAAGCCCAAATTTATTCAATGTAAAAGCTCTAAATTTGTAACTAGGAAAAGAAGCAATACATAGGTATGAAATCTTACCAATTTGTTCAAGTGGCTATAAAAGTAGTAACTAGATTTCAACTTAATAAGTATAAGGAAACATTTTATGATAAATGGGATAGATGTAAAATTAACAGCTCTGAACTATCAGCTTCAGGCAGAGAAAGTACATTCCTGGAAGTCATTGTTAATTCCCGCCACGATACTGATTGAATCACACAACTGGGCTAAAAAGTGAAGAAAATATAAGTGCATTAAGAATACTACAGCCCTGGCTTGCTTAGCTATGCCAAGGTTGCAGGTTTGGTCCTCTGTCACAGCACATACAAGAATCAACCAAAATAAGATGAACAACAAATTCCTTCCTTCCTTCCTTCCTTCCTTCCTTCCTTCCTTCCTTCCTTCCTTCCTTCCTGCCTGCCTTCCTTCCTTCCTTCCTCCTTTCTCTTCTCTCTCTCACTCCCTCTCCCCTGACTCTCTCTTCCCTTCTTCTTTTCTTTCTAAAATCAATAAATAAATTACAAAAAATACAAGAGGCCCAACCACCATTAGCATCCTAAAAAACTTCAGTGCTTACACTCTGAATGCCATGTGAGATCATGGTCATCATATATCAAATGTTAATAATGAAGCCAGAAAAGGCACAAGCAACAGAGGAAATAGCTACTAACATGTTTGAGGGGTTAGGATGTTGCTCTTTGAGGCATTTAAAAACACTGGCCTCTTCAGCCTGGAGAGGCAACTGTTTAATGGATAACTTAATTAAAACATATGCAATTATTAATTATATGGGTAATGTAGTCACAAGCTTGTTTCCCAATAGAATAGTGGAGGAGCACCCTTCAAAATTTCAGCAAAACAAGCTTAGAATGTTACAAGGAGGTAGGTAGCAAATTTATAGAGCTCAGCTTCACCAGCATCATCTCCCCCACTCCCTACTTCCCACAAGAGTCAACACAGGAAGGAAATAAAGACCTCAGGTAGGAGTTAACTCATCTATTCACTGTTAAGCAATGGGCTAAAAGCTGACACAATAATAAAGAGCAAAATAAATGTGATTTCTGCATTAAGTTTAAAGTCAACTGGAATTAGTTGAGCAAATGGAGGGACCGAAAAATAAATACAAATGTTTGACCCCAAGAAAAAATTCCTTAGCCATTAATAATATAGAATTCATTGGTATCACCTAAATGGAGCTACCTAGTATAAACAGCATTTTGGATAAGGTATACTGCTTCCCAAAATATGGCTAACACATTTAAAAGATGAAAAAGCTACACCAAGATAGAATGTTTATATAAGTTACCTCATAGTATAGAGTATGAAACCAGTTGAAAGATTCACCTTAATCTTTTAGAAGAATTTTACTTCCAAAATTCTCTAGAAAGGAAATTACTAGAATCTAATATGGCTGTCATAGCACTTTCTAGTTTGACTTATATCATAATTAGTTGTGCAATGCCTGCTTGTTACCAGAGTGTGTGTGAATTTGTGGTGGAGGCATCCTTTTCATTTGTGCATCTCTAGGGGAAAGCACAGTGCCCTGCTTACAGCAGGCAATCAATAAATGTTTGTTGACTTGAAAGACAATAGTTAAGGCTTTAATTTATCTAACGCAAGTCATTGACTAACAATTATTATCTACTTCATTTGTGTTGGTGAACACTGACATTTAAGGATGTTCTGTTGGTACATACACCAGGGCCCTCCCAAACAGGAACACAGCCCTGCTCTCAAGCTTGACAGGGCTGTCTTTACCATCTGATGCTCTCAATCCCAGAAAATACTCCTTCTTTCCAAACATAGTCATTATGTCCAAGTGCCTATTTTGGGGCTGCTAAAATGTTGACTTTGAACTTCAACAAAAGCCATTTTAGTTCCTTTATTTCTATTTTCTCTTTAAAGATACCACTTTGCAGTTAGGAAAATTCTGCTCAGATTGATTACTGCTATCTTGGTCTCCAATCATGTACATTCCTATCACATGCTACCCTGTGAGGGGGTAGAAAACTGTTGTGAGAGCCTTTTTTTCCTGAAAGCTAGGGCTTCCAATATTTACACTGTGTCCCTGGCCAGTGCAGCTAAGTGGCTCAGTTGGTTGGAGCATTGTCCTGTGGACCAAAAGGTCGCGGGTTAAATTCCTGGTCAGAGCACATACCTGGGTAGCAGGTTCTTCTCATGGTTAAGGCGCCTGTGAGAGGCAATTGATCAATGTTTCTCTCCCTCTCTCTCCCTCCCTTCCCCTCTAAGCATGTCCTCAGGTGAGGAAAAAATATATATTTACACTGTGTGTACATATGAAATATTTATTTGTATGTGAGATCTAGTGCATGTACACAGTAGAAATTCTCTTAAATAACTTCCCCCTATTCAGTTTACCAGATTAACCTACACTCTTCAGCCCCACTGTGAAATGTACTGTGGGTGATGCCTAAGGAATCACTCCCTAGAAAATCTAAACACAGTTGCACCTTCCAGTTGTACTGTATTGTAGGTTTACCAAGAATCAGCTGAATTTGTTTCCAAATCTCTTCATTTCAGTTATACTTGCTATTGTCAGTCTGTAATTTTAACTAGTATTAATGTATATCTGATGAAATATGAGTGAAAAAACAAAAAGATATCACCTGAAAAATATACTAAATGTTTTGTACAATAGTAAGAGCAGGTAACTGAAAAGTAATTCCTATTAAGTTGGTGTGAGGGTAACAGACCAGAGAAAATTATAAAAGTCTAGAAATTTTTTAGCTTGAGATTTCTTCAGATGGGAATTTAAATTTTGGCCCAAGTTTACAGAAATTAAAACTAGAAATACTACACAATATATTGTAGATGTGGTTTATGTAAGATAAATAAAAGAATACTTCAATCAGTGGATCCATACCCAAAGAATAATCATGGCCCTACACAAAAAACTGGTGAATGAATATACATGTACATGTTCTTGGTTAAAATAAAACATTTTAGTTCTGTAAGTACTATTCTTAACGAATCTGTTCTTTGACTGACTTTTTCAATTAATCAGCTAACTACATATCCCAATCACAGGAAATCAAAGATAGTGCTATTTTGGTCTTGAATCTGCTTCTTTTACCCTCTTCCATAAAAAATGGAAACCAAAAAAAGGCACTTTTTCTCTTTTATCTCATAAGTTTCTCTTTCACAGTTTCACTCCATTCATTTGATGGTCAGACCTTTGAAAACTACCATCTACCTGGTTGCTCCAAACAAGAACCTTTGAGTTGCCCTCATCCTTTGTTTTTCCTCATCACTTACATCTAATTCATCAACAAATATTGTTAATTCAGCTCCTAAAATATAAATAATTTCACTTCTCTTCACTGAATTGCAAAAGGCAAAAGGGAGAGTGGTTCAAAACGTAGAGGGAGGTGGAGTTGGTCACAGAAGGCCTTACAGATCATGGTAAGTAGTTTGGATTTTATTCCAAACATGATGGGAAGCTGTTAGATTACCTTGGCTGTTGTGTGGAGAAAGAATTATGAGGGGTCAGAAGTGGGAACACAAACAAACAAGCAAGCAAAATATAACCAAAGACACTGAAATAGAAAACAGGGTGACAGTAACCAGAGGGGAGAGGGGAAGGAATTTCAGAGGAAAAAGGGAAGGGGTCACAGGAACAAGTATAAAGGACATGTGGACAAAAACA
>PVKM010033109.1:0-16117 GCA_004027735.1 Carollia perspicillata
AGTGACAGCTGGGGGTGGAAATCCCTTCCCCGCTGCCCCCGGCCCCCCTGCTGGATGCCTCCTGCCCCCCACAGAACGGCGCTTGTTTGGGGTTCAAGAGTGGCAGGTGCTACCCTCGCCCCCCCACCAGATTGCTTCATGGAGGGGTCAGTAGCATTGTCATGGGTACATGGCAATAATAATTGTTACCCTACTAATATCGAAAACAGTATTGAATACTTAGAGTATTTAAACACTAGGCCAGTCACGGGAATTATCTATTTTAACTTTCGTAACAACTTGATGAGATGAATACCCTTGTTGCTTCATTTTCAGACGAGGGGAATGAGCCTCGGGGCGAACTTGCCTCAGGTTACGCAGCTGGGCAAGCAGGGATAGCACAGAAGTCTGAGCAGACTTCTAGCTCCAGGTAGACTCCCCTGAATTCTTACACGTATGACACGGACAGAGAGGGGAAGGCACGGCAGACTCAGTAGTGGAGGGCACGGTGAGTGCAGAAACATATGGGGGAGGGGAGCAAGTCCTGCTCCAGGCGCCACCCATACCCGCTGAGCCCACGGCCCAGGTGTGCAGAGAGAACCAGGTGGGAGGTGGGGCGGGGACGTCCAGGCCGTGAATGACAATGAGTCGGGTCCTGCAGATTCAGTAGCCCGTGGGCTCGGGAGCTAGAGTTGATCTTAGGCGGGAGCACTGGGCGAAGAGAAAACGACCAAGTCAAATATTTAGGAAATAAACATAAAGGGGACCTAGTGATTTCCTGTCCCGCCATCCAAATCGCCTTCCCAAGTGACACAATAGAGGTCATCTGTCCTTTGTACACACTCAATATCTTTCAGAGTAAAAAAAGGCAACACAGTAAAAATATCAATAAAGATGAGTGACTGACTATAAAAAATACACAGAAATAATCTCTCGGTTTCTTAGTTTCGATCTTGGTTGTGGTGTTCTACTTCAAGTTTAACAAATCTTATTAGAACAAACATGTATTCTTCAATTCAAGTCATGTTTCATTTTAACATTGATTAGATTGTGGGGGAGGGGTAGTCTACATGGGAAAAACCAATGAGGCAGATACAGTTAATAAGCTTCTAACCCTTGGAGCAGAGAGAGATACTGCACCCTCCGAGAGATGTTTCATTCCGACAGGGAGGTGTCCTTTTCCATATTTTTCTTGATTACGTTGTTTGCAAGACGAACACGAGCGCTGGGAAGGAGAGCTGGAATTAGCGCATTGAGGGCTGTTTGTTATTTATGAGATGGAAATAAGCTCCTATAGAACCAAAGTCACTAAGGATCACAGAAAGCTTTCCCATCTTCTGTGGACACAATTCTGTGACAAGTACATTACATGTTCCCCGAGCCCATTCGACTCTGAAACCCGAGGTCACTACCCAGGAGTGCACGACATCATCCTGACGCGGGACCCCTGCCCCGACATCCCTGCAGTACCGGCCCCAACCTGCCCGCGGGGTGCGTGTGCAGCAGGCAGTGCTCGCAAGTGCGTGGAGCCGGCCCGGCGCGCCAGAAACTGCTGCTGCGCGCACACCGCTGGCCCTGGGGTCAGCGTCCACCCTCTCCTTGGCTCCCGCCTGCCCGTTCCGCACCCTTCCCACTGTGTTCCTTTGCTCCGATTCCCTCTGCCACCCTGGCTGTCGTGAACCGTTTCCTCCCAGCCTCGTGGCACAAACCCCAGCTACTAAGTTCACGGCTCCAAACTCCATCAGAACTGCATCGAAGACTGTGGATATAGATGATACAGATATAGATATAGATATAGATATAGATATAGATATAGATATAGATATAGATATAGATATAGATATATAGATATAATATACATATACATATACACGTACATGTACATTAGATATAGGTATAGATATAGATGATATAGACAAAGATCATATACATATACATATATATATGTGAAAAGGATCAATTTCTCTTATCAGCTTCTTTAAGTGGTTCATGAACTAAAAATGATTAGGAATCATTGATCTGAGTTAGAAATAATTTTACGCTCAAGGAAAGTCAGTTTTTCTAATGCTGCATGAAAACCCATCCTTTCCCTAGTAACTTAAAATGTCAACTTTGTCAACAGCTAGGGCTCTGATGTCAGAACGGCCCGGATTCGAATCACAATTTGACCACCCACTAGCTCTGTGGTTTTAGGCAACTTATCCTCTAGAGCATATGTATAATCCTCCCTGAGCGTAATATAAACCTGGTTTTAGGATTAAATTAGGTAATACATGCAGAGTATTCAGAATTAGCAGACATTTGGTTCAAAACGTCTACGCTTAGAAAACTTCTCTGGGTTCAAATAGGCCATAGCGTTTATTTATACTTCTGGTGTACAGGGTTAACACGTAAAAGAATGCTATCGTTTTATTGGCCCAGTAATGACGTTGTCTTGGTAGCCTAACTGGTTGGGTCGATGAGTCGGGGTTAGAACCTTGCAGATGAGTGGAATTTATGTTAATTGCAGACCAAGTGGCTCCATGGACATTTGGGACAAGCCCGAATGCCTAGGACCTTTCAGTGCGGACCAGATATCTCAGTGTGTAACCGGAAACGTCAGCGTTCCTGCTGCCTGTGACTACCAGGACCAAGAAGCAGAGACAGGGATTGAATCTTTATGGGCGCTTCATTCAGATGGCCGGCGATCTGAGAGGACGGCAGGTCGTGTACCTTAACAGACTGTCTTACATCTCCTTTCAAGTCAGCCGTTTTTATAAGGAGAAAAGGTGTAGGTAAGGGGTTCGGAATCCAGGAAAGAGGCTAATCAGATAAAAGGTGCAGCCTGGCCATTTCCCTAACATCCTTTTGCCTGTTGACTGGTGATTTTTTTTTTTAACTGGGTCCTGTATCCTGTGTCCTGGGCGATTTTCTTTATCTGTCTCCTGGGTTGCAGGAGGTCACTCCCTGGGACACAATGGCTTGGATGCCACCTTGACTGCTTACGGTCCATCCTGGAGCACAAAGGTTGACTGGCTTGAGGTCTGCTGGAGTCAGGGTGAGCAGCACCTTCAGCTCTGAAACAATAGCTTTCTACATTCACTAACTACTGAGCTTATTAACTATTACCTAAGACTAAAATTTTCCGACTCTTGAGCTGCCCCATCAGGTGGGAGTTTTGGCGCAGACCAGGTGTCCGGAGAGGGTCCTGAGCAATGAATGACCCTGGTTCAGAGTAGAGCTTCACCGAAAGTTAACACTTACAGATGTGATCCTCATATATAATTAGTTCTGGCATTGAATTCTCCATGTCATCAGCTGATATGAATGCGTTTGCCTGTTATTCCAACATACGACTCTCCAGGGTCTTGGTGATATTGCTAAGCTGCTTTCAAGGGGGTCCGTATGTCCCCAGCTCCACAGCGATTTACCCAGGTCACGTTTCACTCTCATCATATGCAGCGCTATCATCGTAAAGAAGCTCTGCTCAGCTGAGGCATGAGAAGTGTTCTTCTGTGTTTCTTTGGTTGCAAACGAGGCTTCCTGTTTCCCCATGTGTCCTGACCATGTGTATCCTCTGTAGGGAATGGCTGAAGTGGCTGATCTCCCTTTATCAGAACAGTGAGGCTGGGCACAGGGCCACACAGCTCAGCCCTTCCTTTCCCGGCCCCCTCCCTGGCCGAACCCATGGATCCCAGCTCTCGATAAGAGCCTGTCCGCAGTGTCCGACCTCACACGCAGAGGAAGTGTCTGCTCTGCTCCTGCTGGCTGAGCAGCTATGCCCACAGCCCACGTCCGAGCACGCAGAGGGGCACGTGCCTGAAGGCGACCAGAAGCTGCCGGGGGACGTGGCCTGGCTCCTGGAGTGACCAGGGACTGCAGAGCTGCCCGAAGCACTGGGCCACTTCCTTCAGGACCACTGCTGAGAACGATGGAAACGTGTGCTGTCTGTCACCTGTATTTCTGGATCTTTTCGTTACAGCAGCTTGCTTTTTATATTAACACATAGCCTCTGTCCACTTACCCGTTGGCACAGTAACATGCTTTTTAGTGATTCGTGGGAATTCTTTGCTCTATTTCCGGTGACATTTTTATGCAGTCAATCTCATTATTTGTGTAGTGTCTTTCTTTGTATTAGCTTTTTAAAGACGTTCCCTATTTAGCTATTATATTGTCTCCCTTTTCTGTGATGTTTTAATTTCTCATATAATTCATTGATCCAGCTGTTCTTCTTTCAATGAATGAATGGATGGCGACATATTTCAAAATCATCTTTCCAAATAACAACAGAGGGGCTGTACATTTCTGCCTTACCTGTAGCCACTGGGCTAACACTTCTGAAAAACATGCCGGAAGTGAAATCTATCAGGCGGCTGAATTACAATATAAATTGATCTCCTAATCTAGCAGGGTCTCTTCTCTTCAAGAAGAGCACTGGTTGGGAAAACATGGGGCCCTGAACACTGAGATGGAGTCCCATGGGCAGTTTGATCAATCTGGGGAACCCAGCGCCGAGCCCAGCCATTGGGCAGCCAGAAGCAAAAGGAAACATTTGTCGATCTTGTTTTTACAACAAATTTTGATATTTTGCTCATCGTGAAGTTTTTACATTAATTTTTTAAAAAACATTGTGTTGAAGTGTGATTGCTCTTGACTAGTGAATTTTCTGGTGTCCTCCTAAATTTCGTACCTAAGGCAGATGCTTCGCTCTAGTTCCTGGCTTTTGTGAAGCCCTAAATTCCGCCAAGTCTTCCAGATGAATGAAAAAAGCAGCAGGTGACGCTTGCCCCTCCCTAAGGAAGTCATCTCTCCTTACCTGAAGAACCTGCAATGACTACCTCCTCTGAAGTAGTTGCCTTGAAGAGGGAGTGATATTTTTCCTAAGGACCCTCTTAACCACCTTTCACTGTTTCTGGACGGATGGCCGGACTCAAACCAGAGAACTGATAAACCAGCTGGTGAGGGTGTCCGGGCTGCCATCTCTCTGACTGCATTGGCTTCTGTCCTCACGAGCCAGTCACTAAGCCTTTTGGCCTTCACCCCAAACATATAAATCAATGTCATTAATACGTTAAAGCAGCAAATTTTCAACCAGTGTGCCACAGAGTGTTTAAAACGTGTAATGCCTAAGTGTTCAGTCAGGGGCACTGACCTCTTTCCCCTCAGACTGTCAAATAAAAATAATGACAACAGCCAGGAAAACAACAGCTGTCTGGTGTGACTGAATCAAACTTATACCTATTTGTTGTCAGGTTGGGCAACAATATAATACATCTTTCGGTGGGCTGCAGAATTTTAGTAAGTGGTTTATGTGTGCCACGAGATGGAAATTGCTCTGTTAAAGTATTCAGTGTCTGGTTTTAAAAATCAACTTGATATCATTGGTATGATGAATTCTTCCACAACAATTGTGTTTCTGTTTATTTCTATTTTAATCTGTAGCCATTTTGGTTTCAGATAGACAGAAGGTAAGTTTTTTTACTTGTTTTTTTTAAAACGCAATTCAGCCCATATGTAATTTCCAATAATATCTTAGTTACCGACTATAGATTTTTTGAGTTTGGAAATCACCTGTAAAAGTACCACAGAAAAAAACAATATAGAAAAAAAGTAAAAAGTCTCTATCATTCCACATATGGAGATACCTCTTATGAAGACTTCGTTGTATGTTTATGAAAACTAAGATTGCAAAGTGTGTGTTGTTTTGGACCAGCCGTTTTCCTTGTCTCTCACACGGGAAAATCAAAAGGATTATCACGTATCTGAAGGTGATCAATTGCTTAAGAGGCACACGAGCGTCCTACCTGGGCTGCAGGTAACCTCCAGGAGAGCTGAATGCCAAATGGACCAGGGTCACCGCCTCTGGGACAGGAGGTGAGGGGGGAGAAGGAAGAGACACTTCCTACCTTTTTGTCCACCCTCTGTCAATTTTTTAATTTTAGCATATATTTCTTCTTAAATAACAAAACAACTATATTACATTTTTAAGAACTGAAAACAGATAAGAGGCGCAAGTGGAACAGGAGCGAAGGCTGGGCGTGAAGATACTGGGTGGCCCGGCCCTCTGCTATGTGTCACTTGGCCTGTGTCCCCGGAGCAGGTCTACAAACATGAAGGTCTCTTTCGTTGTATTTACTAAGTCATTTATTTTTAGTAACACCGGGTTTAGTTACAAAAGCCCTACACATAATTGTAGGAAAGTGTGAAATGTAAAGAAGTATACAGAAAAATGTAAAAACCCCCTACAAACCCACACCCAGAGCCAGATCCTATCAGCACTTTGCTGCGTGTTTTATCAACACTAGATTATAAAGCTTGCATTATTTTGGATCACCTTTTGTTCACTTTATAGGACATTGTGAATATTTCTTAAATGTTCTTCATTATTCTTTTGCATTACCATTCGCACAGGCTTTCACAGGAATCCACTGTTTGATGTGCCAGACTTTGCAGAGGAAACTCCGTTTTTTTTGGTGGGTGTTTTTCTCTGTCCTGTGGCTCTGGAGGCCACTGGCTGGACCTGCGCACTGACTACCCTGCATTCTTGGCTGACTTGCCCAACTTCTAAATGGAGTGCTAGCTCCCCCCTTTCCTAGAAGTTGCAGGGAGTGCCTCAGCAGGCTTTTACAAAGCTAAGAGGAGGCGTGATATATAAAAGTTCAGCATACCACCTGGCCCATGGTAAGCACTGAATGAACGGTAGCTAATTTTATTAGACATATTTGAACATATTTGTAGATAAATTTTTGTGAGCATTTGTGGTGTTTTGGTTAAGATGAAATCTTAGAGGTAAAAAACAGCTGAATCGAAAGTGTGTTTGTAAACTTTTTAATAGATATTGCTAAGTTTTCACCTGGGGATGTTAACAAGCAGCAAAGACCTTCTGGCCTGAGGTGTATGAGATGGCTTTCACTCCCTCTCCTTACCAGCTTTGGGTAATTTGGGGTTTTTTAGATGGCCATTTATGAGGTCAGTCCGGAAGAAGTCCAGCCATTGTTAATATGATGAGAATGGTTTACGTGACATTGGTGTGACCTGGCAGCCAAGGAGAGTGGACTGGAGTGCGCATGTGTGAACAATGACGACTTCACTGTACTAGTCAGTGGGGGCGGTAGATGCTGTTGAGTGAGCATGTGCGCTTGGTGGCCATTGCATTCAAAATGACTGAACAAGTAGGGCAATGAATCGGCATCAAATTTTGCATTACACTTGAGCATTCCTTCACAGAAACTATTCAAATGATTCAGAAAACTGCAGCTATGAGCAGCTGGTGATTGGCAGCTTCATCACAACAACGCACCTGCTCATGCATCACATCTCGTGCAGAGTTTTTTTGTGAAACACTGAATCACTCAAATGACTCAGCCCCCCTACAACCCAGATTTAGCGCCCTGAGTCTATTTTTTATATTACATAGCCAGATACCTTCTGGACAGACCTGGTATAGAGACAAACATAGCATCTCATTTTAAATTTTATTCCTTTAATTACTAATGAGATTAAACATTTTCATATTTCATAAAATATGGCTTACTATTGCTTTTTCGAGGAATTGTTTGTTTTGTATTTTGCCATTTTCCTATTGAAAGTTTTTTTTTTAATTTGCAAAATTCTTCCATAGTCAAATATTAATACTTTTATGGCTTCATTGAATTCTTTATTCCATCTAGCATTTGCTGGGTGTTTGATGTAAGTGAACTTTGTCTGTTCTGTGAGGGCTTCTTGCCATGTGGAAGAGGGCAGAGATTGAAATCTGGGCCGTAAGAGTCCACAATTCAAACTGAAAGTCTGGCAAGCACAGAAAGATGTAATAGAACTAGATCAGTAGCCAGGACTTACACTATACACAAGAATAAACTCAAAATGGATAAAAGGCTTAAATTTAAATCACAAAGCCATAAAAATCCTAGAAGAAAACAGGCAGTAGAATCTCAGGCGTCTCATGTAGCAATATTTTTGCCAATATGTCTCCTAGAGCAAGGGAAACAAAGGAAAGAACAAATGGGAATACATCAAATTAAAAAGCTTCTTTCTGCACAGCTAAAGAAATCATTATCAAAATGAAAAGGGAGCCCACTATTATGGGAGAACATATTTTCCAGTGGCACATTGGACAAGGGTTTAATCTCCAAAATATACAAGGAACTCATACAACTCAACATCAGGAAGACAAACAATCCAATCAAAAATGGGCACAGGACCCGAATAGACAGTTCTCCAAAGAGGACACACAGAAGGCCCATAAATGTATGAAAAGATGCTTAATGTCACTAATCACCAGAGAGATGCAAATTAAATCCACAGTGAAATGTCACCTCACACCTGCTCCAATGGCCATCATCAATAAATCAATAAACAGCAACGCTGGTGAGGATGGGGAACAAAGGGAACCCTCACGCACTGTCGGTGAGGATGCAGGCTGCTGCAGCCACTGTGGAAAACAGTATGGCGTTTCCTCAAAAAACTAAAAATAGAACTGCCTTTTGACCCAGTGATCCCACTTCTGGGGATGTACCTGAAGAATCCCAAAACACCAATCAGAAAGAACATATGCACCCCTATGTTCACTGCAGTGTTATTAACAATGGCCAAGATCTGGAAAAAGCCTTGTGCCCATCAGTCAATGGGTGGCTAAAAAACCTGTGGTACATTTACACAACGGAACACTACACAGCTATAAAAAAAAGGAACTCTTACCCTTTCAGACAGCACGGATGGACCTGGAGATTATTATGCTTAGTGAAACAAGACAGTCAGTGAAAAACAAATACCATATGATCTCCCATCTGTAGAGTCCAATTTAAGAAAAACTGACAAAACAGAACCAGAAGCATGGATACGTAGAACAGACTGACAGATCTCTGAAGGGGAGGAGGGGACTGGATAAAAGAAAGCAAAGCAGTTAGCCAAAGAACATACGTGCATCGCCGTGGACACAGACAATAGCGTGGTGAAGGCCAGGGGAGGGGTGGCGGGGGCCGGGCGGAGCCATGCGAAGGCGGGGAAATGGGAGACATCTGTAATAGTGTCAACAATAGAAAACATCACAGAAGGGATGGATATACTTTCTTAAGCCTGGGCTTAACCAAAGCCACGGGAACTAATTTTTTATCATTTGGAAACAATTTTCTCAAACTGCCGACACCCAGGAAGATCAGACAATGACCACATACTGGGTTTTAGCCTCTCAAGTGAGAAAACTGTTATCAAAGGTAATGATGTTCCATTTGTTTTTTAATTCCAACATCAACAGCTTCGTCTAAAAGTTATCATATTTCTTATCTGCTACAAAATCGTGAACTAAATCCCCTTTTACTGGGGAGTATCTTGCTGGGGGTGAACTACAAAGAAACTTCAGGTGTGCAGGACCTCATTCATTTTCTTTTGATCACAGAATGCCTGGGAAGGTGACAGAATTTTCTTCCTAATCAAAAGAGTAGAATATATAAATGCATAAGTATAACATATACAAATATATAAGTGCAGGGGTGTGTGTGTATTTATTTCTCCCAAACATTAAGGACCCCAATGCAACACCCTCAATTTCAAAGGAAGAAACTGAGGCTAAGGCTGTCGTCTAAATATTTTCGATTCCACCATGGTATTAATAAAAATGGTCGTATATATCCTGAATAATATTCATGCACTATTTAGTAACGTTTAATGTATGTTGTAATATACAATACACATACGGAAAGTTTTAAATGATACAGTGACGATAAATCTAACTGGGTGTTGCGATGTTGCCCTTCCTGACCCCAGTGGGTCATCTTGAAGACACCTGCAGGCCCACCTGGAAACAACCAATTGACAGTATCTAACGGGCCCGTCCGTGGTCACGTGAGGGACAGGACGGAGCTAGAATTGTGGTCTCCTCCTTCCAAGCTGCATTTATTGCTGCTGCGTTGACCTGCTTCCTTCCAAATATACACCCGAGTGAGAACTGGGCCAAGAGCTTTCAGGCTAATAGTTTCCGCTCCTGTAAACTCTCTTCTTTGAAATATCGTATTACCACAAATAACTGAACTTTAGATTTTGGGCTAACATGAAAGGCACATTTTTGCTAAACTTAGAAACCCTGAAAATCACTTTAAGGTTATATCAAAGGGAAAGCCCCCACTTAGTAACATCCTGCGTAACCCTGGCTTAAACCTCTGGTGTATTCTTAGAAAGCACCCCCACCCGCCCCACCCTGCCACAAGGCACTGAACCAACTGGAAAAATCCTGAAATTGTAACACAAAGGGCATGTCTTTAGAAACAGAACTTTGTCTTCTTGCTCTTTGGGAGGAAAAAAAAAAAGTAGATGTGCTTTCCTAACTCACTGCCCCACAGTTGCAAATAACTTTACAATTCCATTAACTGAACTTATGAAATGTGTCTAAACTTGAGAAGACCAGAATTCCCCTAAATGAAATGCCCTAGAACTGGAGCACTTGTACTTTAGAAAGAGCTAAGAAAAACAAAAAAGCTACGAGGTTCATGGGCAGCCACTCCCCAGACACGTGGACAAGCCTGACTCCGTATCTTCCTGAGAGCCCCGGGCACAGCGTGTCCTGTTCCAGCCGGCTCTGGGTTTCTCACTGCGGGCGCACAGGGTCTTAGGTCCCAAGCTCTTCGTAGGGATTTTGTGGGTGTGGTGTGGGTGTGCACACACACTTCCATGGGATGGTCCTCTGGACTGTGTTAGTGCACCTTACATTTCCTGGATCACTTGAATGGCCACCGCAAACCTGTGTACTGCCATGCAATTCTGGGGCTCGTGTTGGCATCTGGGGTTATGACTGTAGCAGTGCTGGGTGGGCTGCTCTCATTGTTTGGGCTGCATCAGTCCCGACTCCACTGCCCATGGTAAGAACCTGTTCCAAACCAGCTGCCTCGTCAGAGAGACGTGGACAGCGCAGGCATCTACACCACGAGCCTTGTGTCCATACGGTCAATTGCGGGGGGGACCTTCCAAGCCAGAGCAGCAGAGTGCACACAGGCCCCCAAGCTTTTGCCCCACCAGGAGCTGCGTGCCTGGGTCAGGCAGTGCTGGACTTCTCGGAGAATGAGGTGTCCCACGAGGCAGGGACACCCTCCTATGAGGCTCTATATATCCACAGGGGGACACCTGCGTGGCTACACAGCAGCGGAGGCTTCCCACTTGAGCAGCTGGTGCTGTTGGGAAGGAAGCATCTCAGGAGCCCAGGGCCCAGGGTCAGCCTGCTCTCCTGTTGACTTGCTCAGACCTGCAAAGCCAGCTCTCTGCTTAGCTACCAGAAAGGGGTAAGGAAGAACTTCCAAGGCTACCTGGACTTGTCGTCCTCACTGGTGCAAACTAACTGGTAGTTGATTGGCTCCTCTAACTTGGAAGGTCAAGGGTCAATCTCACTTCAGAGATCTAATCCCTGTCACGGAGACTGCTTGCCTCTCTGTTCTGTTGCATGTTGTGTGTGGGCCATGCCTGAGAACCAGTGCTCTCCAGCAGAGGTGGGGGCGGGTCAAGGGCTGACCACAGCCATGGAAGAAGAAAGGAAGAACTTCGCTCTTTCAGCTGCCACGTGTACAATACCAGGGCACAGCTCTAGCTGAGCCAGCCTGGATCGCTTGTCCATCCAAATGGCTGGAGGGAACGAGTACCGTGTGTGGCTGGGTCTAGACCACGTGGGCACGCCGGAGGGTAAGTGACCGTGCTGTGCCGCCATCGCCGTGCAGGTGGGGAAAGACAGTTATCTCTAAGAGTAGAAACAGTGGGAAAGAAAGGATCAGTCGATGCTCTGTACGCAGGCGAAGAAGAAGAGAACAGAGCAGACAGTTCAGGAGTGATACGTTTGAACTGAATGAATGCCAGGCGGCGTTGCAGCCTGGTATGTGATGCAAGGCTTCCCGGTGGTTTGAAGAGAAAGAAGTGGCAGGAGAAATTAAGTGAACTCCTGGCACATGGTGACATGCCAACTTCAAAAACAATGGCTTACAGCATCGGTACCATGTTTATATGGCTAATGGTACATTAATGCTATTAAATTGTTCTTTTCTAGGGGCTCTTTTTGTATTTAATCAGCAAATGTTTGGTTGTATTTTTGTTTGGCCCTTAGGCACCTGATTTGTTCTTTATGTATTTTGCTAACATAAAAGCACAGATACCTTCAGGCGCACTAGGCTTGAGCATTCTCCCTTTGGAAGAGCCACACGTTACCTGGATGCGAGAAGACTTGCTAGACTTTCATCGGAGACCCCCTCTCTCCCCTTTCCCAGGCTGGACTCCGGAATTCCTTCTGCCTTGTTTCATATGCTGCGTTCTTGGGTTCCCTTACGGTAAGGGTTCCCGAACAGAGCGGCCTATTAGGGTATGTTGGGAGGTCTATCAGGGCCACCTCAGGGGCTCTGCCAACACCTCAGGTGTCCCTAACATGAGGAGACGCTCCTGTACGAGGGAGAATTCTCCATTTCTCAGACCCAATGTCAAGGGAATCCACTTTAACAATGGAATCTCTGATGTGCCTCGAGAGTACTGGGGTAGAAAAGAGGGCGGAAACCACGGCTCTAGAATGCCAACCCCGTTAAGTACGGCACTCAGAGCCAAATGTGACGGTCTGTGTCTGCTCTCCGTGCTAAAATGGGAGGACTCCTGTTGAACCCACAACTCGGTCAATTGCCTATTGGTTCTCACTGTCTTTCCTTTGACTTTGAATCCCTGATTCTGATTCTGATCAACAGGGTGTGGGCTGCCCAGATCTTCCTTCCAGAAAGGACTCCTGCCAGCTGCCAGTTTCTGTGGGGTCTCCCTGACCTAGGGCCCTGACCTTGCTGGAGTGGTCTGCACCTATGACCATTCTGGCCAGCCAGGGACACTCTGATGGGCAGTCTTTGCTTCAGAGCTCCCTGCCAAGTCAGCCAAAAGTTCTCTTTAGCCCTCATGGATGGGATTGGTGCCCTTAAAGAAGAGACCTCAGAGAGCCCCTCATCCCTTCCACCACGTGAGGACACAGTGAGAGGATGGCCAGCTGGGAACCAAGAAATGACTCTCACCAGACGTCTGCCGGCACCTTGACCTTGAACTTCAGTCTCCAGAAGAAATGAATGTCTATTTCTTACAAGCTACCCAGTCTATAGTGTTCTGTTATAGCAACTGGAATGGGCTACAGCACGCCCCACTTCCTCTCACAGGTCTGATCCCTAATAAACATGTTATACCCCTCACTCCGCCTCCAAGAGCTCCAGCTGTGACACTGACTTGACTCCCAGACCGACTATGCTTTACTGGCTGCCCCACTGTGTGCTTATCCCGCCCAGCTCTCTGGACAGCCCTGCTGCTTCTTTTACGAGATGTGCCCTGTTGTTGCACTCTGCTCGAGGATTGCCAAATGCAGATCCCTGGGATATGCAGACGGCAAAAAACATTTCAAATCAGTAGGCTTCCAGCATTGCTTTTATCCTGAAAAAGTAACAATACCTTTCATTTACTGAGTGTTTGTTGCACGGCAGGCACTGTCTTCAGCACTTTACATGGACTAATTCCTTGCAACACCATAGTTGATACTAGTTTTGCCCCAGGTGCTTGGGTAAGGACCCCGAGGTGTAGAACATGCCCAGTTGTTCCGGGATGTTAAATTCGGGCAGTCTGACTTCACAGCCCGTGTATCAATCGCCTTGTTGGTGGTTCTCACACTCGGCAAGCACCAGCATCACTTGGACGGCTTGTTAAAGCCCAGGTGGCGCCCCCACTCCTAGGACAGAGGCAGGAGGTCCACAGTGGGGCCCAAATATCTGCGTTTCTAACAAGGGTCCAGGTGATGCTGATGCTGGTTGCTGCCCAAGGTACCTGCTGTGCTACACGATACAGCCTCTCAATAAAGTGACAGCTGTCATTGTGTCGGAGGCACGACATTTCCCACACAATAAATAGGAGTTTCCAGATGCAATGCATTCGGGGAATGTGGGCTGGGTAAACTCACTGTGGGTTCTCCACTGTTGTGGGTTTCTCATCTTCCGGTGCCCGGCCCGTCTCTGGGGCCTGCGTGTGGCCAAGTGCATCAGTGACAACATGCTGGCCACAAAACCAGGCGTGGCTCTCCTTGGGTGTTGATCTGAACCTAGAGTTGGTCGGCACAAGCTAATATACCTGGAGCATATTACATATACCTGATGAATATTACTTAGGTACCATAAACAAGCCTTTTAAAAGAACAGTGGCTATTATTATCTTAGCTCATGGTAAGGCCCAAAAATGCACAGCATAATCTCAAATGTAGTATTTTAGAAATATTAAATACTTTGGCTTCATTAGGTTGTGTGAAAGCACATCTATTTTAAGAACAACAATAAAAATATGATGCTTTTGGATCTTGAAAACAATAAGGTGATTTATTAGACTATTTTTAACTGTGAATCTTTTATTTGTCCATTAATCCATTCAATTAATATTTAGTAAGTACTCAGAAGGCTGTGGCATCGCTTTTGCAGAATTATAAATCGTAATCGTTATAATATTCATCATTGTTTTTATCATACTCATTTTCTCAGGGAACTGAAATCCTTCCCAAACTTTAGGTCGTCGGGTTTCACATCATCTATTCACTTCACAGTGACATGGCTGTGTGTGTTACGGTGTCAGGTGTGCACCCCAGGAAACTAAGAACTAGGGAGGTCAAGACAGCCCCAGGCAAAACTGTGAGGGACCCACAGTAGAACTTACAACCCTGGACTCTGACAAACAGTTTTCCATCTCTGGAGATGGAGGTTGTAGGTTTCTATGGTAAAATACTTATCTCTAATTTTAATTTTTTAAATATTTTATTTATTTATTTATTTATTTTTAGAGAGAGGGGAAGGGGAAGAGAGAGAGGGAGAGAAACATCAATGTGTGGTTGCCTCTCGAGCACCCCCTAGTGGGGACCTGGCCCAAAGCCCAGGCCTGCGCCCTGACTGGGAATTGAACCACCACCACACTCTCCTCCATAGCGATTGCATCTGCTATAATCCTGCCCCCAATGTACAAGGTTCCAGCATCTCCCCAGCCTGGCCAACACCGGTCGGTCATTGTCCTTTCTGTGACAGTAGGCATCCTAACCAGTGTGAGGGGTGGGGCCTGGGCAATGTGAGTTGAGTGCCCCCCCCCGCCCCACCGCCGTCATCTTTTTTCAGGGCAAGCAGCACTGCCCAGTTGTTTGTTCAGCTTTGCAGGTGGGACGTGGACCGGGAAGACCGACATCACAAAGACAGGGAGGAGCGACTCCAGAAAGTCTAGGCTAAGTGAACATGGATCTATTTTTAGCGGGGCTGGATTACTCCAGAGGGCTATACAATTCCAATAACCACAGGGCCCTCCCCCTGCTGTCGGACGCGGTCCGGGCAGTTGCAGTGAACGTTCGCACCCGCTGCCTCGAGCGAAAAAGGGAACCCGCAGAGCCCACATATCACAAAATTGTCCTGGGGAGCAGAGCACTTAATCCTGTTTACTTTAATCTGACAACCTAAGGCCTTGGATTTAGTCAACCATGACTTCAAAACCTAAGGCAAATAGAACACAGCAGGGTCTCTTTGAAGAGGCCCCGACACTCTGTGAAGTTGTCCTTGGCTTTATAAAGCACCATTCCACACAAAGAACAGTGCAAATTGGGAGGAATCAGGGCTTTCTTTTTTAAGTACTCACTTTTTAGTGTGTGGCTCAGGATATTCCCCAAACACGAGCAAGGCGTAGGAGGGGTTCGAGTCTTCATTCACAAACACATCAAGTATGCACAACTCCCATGCACAGAAGCAAGGCACTGTGTTAACTGTACTAAAGAACACCATCAGGGAGCCCAGAGAGAACCAGGGGCGATACCTCATGGGACTGAGAACAATGCCACAGAGCAGAAAAAAAGGCTGCAGAAGAGATTCAGTGCTTTGGGAAAAAGGATCACCTCTGGTCAGGACAACTAGGAAAGAATTTCCAAAAGGTTTCTGAGTTAAATCTGAAAGAGAGAGATCAATTCCGAGACCTGTGGAGGAAGAGTATTCTAGGCAGAGGAACAGCAGACCATAAATCCAGCACTGAGAACAGGAAGCTGTGTGTAAGAAGGAGGAAGAAGAATGTGGCTGGATTTAGACGCTAGAAATAAAGACGAGAAAGTTGCTTGGGATCTGGTCTGAGCGGTTCCTGTATTATTATTTAAAAATTGGGAAATGTCTCTGTA
>PVKM010033110.1:0-16118 GCA_004027735.1 Carollia perspicillata
TTCAAAAAGATACCAGAACATGAGGAACTCCTGTTGCTTCTTCCTATATTTCCCAAGAATACAGTTTCAATGACTACCAAAAAGTTACCAAATATGTTTGGACTCTGCCCCATATAACAACAGCTGATCAAAAAACATTCAACTGTGCTGTAAAACTGATTGCATCAATCAAAGGATGGATGTGTCTACTATGATCATGAAAGTCACTCGGATTTTGAAGTCATTTTATGTTGAATTTTGTTTTAAATAGTCTTTGGGTTTCTTTTAGAATTCTGAAATAACAGTAAATGCTAAGTTTCAACTCACAAAAGGTTGTGGCATTTCTCTAAATTTCCAGACTGGGATATTATCCTTAAATAGTGTAAATATTAAAAACAAAATATTTTTCACTGGCTTCAAAACTCTAATCTAAACTTTTATAAAGTTTTCCCAAGTCCTATACAAATTGAGTCATTAAATATCATTGATAGTGATTTCTTTGGAAATTGTGTTTCCAAGAAATAATGTTTTGGATACAAACAAGAGATGTGACAATTGAACAATAAAAAACCCCACTAAGTACTGATATGTCTAGTAAAAAAAAGGCCAGGCTTTTGTTATAAAAACTAAAATCAATAAAATGAAATTTATTGCCCTTATCTTATTTAGGATTCTCTGCTAGAGACAAATTAAAAGCAATGAATAATAAATATTTTCTATTTGATGCTCTGAAGATATTTTTTCTTACTATGGAAATATTTAACAAGATTATCTTCATAATCTATGGTCAATTAAACTAATAGAACTAATCATCAATACTCATGTTCCCAAGAGTACTTTTTAGGTTATGTTGAAGAGAAAAACAAGTAAGTTTTCTTTTTTCTTTTTGTTTGTTTTGTTTGATGCATTCTGGGGATACTGTGGTGTGGAATTTCTCCCCTATTCCCAATTAAAGAGCAAGTTTCCAATGAAACATGATGATATATTATTTCTTAAGACATTTTATTTAAGTGCTTTTATAGTTGCCCGAGAGAACAGTATAGGCACTGCATAGTACCAGGTGGTGCCATTCACTAAACCAGAAATGACATCCCTTAGCATGGCAAAATGCTGTGGCTTTGCCTGGATAGGTTAGTTTAAAAAAATGAACTGGCATACTATTCTTGAATTTGCTTAAATTAATACATTCCATTAGTGCACTCACAAAATCCACTCTTAATGAGCTGAAAACTAAGGCGATCATTTTTATCATAGCCAACCTAAGCTAAGTAATCTGTTATAACCTAGATAATAGTTACCTATTGTCAAACCTGAAATCAACCGTTTTCAGTGACGGAAGAAAACTTCCCCTGTGCTATAAAACTTTATAACCCTTGTTCATTTAGAACGGTTATGAACAAAAAGTCTCTTCAGCCCTGGCTGGTATAGCTCAGTGGATTGAGCACGGGCCTGTGAAGCAAAGGGGCGCTGGTTCAATTCCCAGTCAGGGCACATGCCTGGGTTGCAGGCCAGGTCCCCAGTAGGGGACACATGAGAGGCAACCATACATTGATGTTTCTCTCCCACTCTTTCTCCTTCCCAACTCCTCTCTCTAAAAATAAATTAAATACTTTTTAAAAAGTCTCTTTGATGCCAGAAAGTGAATGAAGACCTGCAAAATTCATATGGAAAAATGAGATTTCTCATGCTATTATGATGCCCATAGCCAAGTGCAGGCAAAGTTGATAAACCTGATTTCAAACACACGCCTCTCTCCCTGTTGTAACTCAAAGCTTCAGAAATAATTATTCATTCTGATTACATTCACTCATGATTAAGACAAAGATGTCTTTTCAGATTTCTGAGTGGACACACAGTCATACTCAACACAGTAGTTACATGTTATGTTTCAATTCTAGATAAGCTAATGTTTTCTTTGAGGAATACGTTCTAATTTTTGTTTGTTTTGGTATTCTTTATTTTTTTGAACAAGGTGGATACATACAAATTTGACATTATAAGTACAAATTTTAACTGTGTCTTCATCAGCAGCATCATTGGTACCATTGTGAATCATGAAGCCTTTGCTCCTTCCATGACTAATACTTTATGCTGTGTCCTAAAGACACAGTGAGGCATAAGATATGATTCCTGCCCTGATCACTTCTCACCTCCCCATGTTTCCAATCTGCTTTCTTACTTTTTACAGAAGTGTTCTTTTTGAGACAACAATTGTGTTTGGAAGAGATTTTTTTAACAGGCAATGTTGAAAAAGAAGCAGCTTCAGCAAAAAACATTCAGTCGGTCAGTGAGCACTGGCTGAGTGTCCACTGTGTGGGAGGCATGAGATTACATGCTGTGGACACGACGTCAACATAGACAGAGTCCCCCCATCCTGACAGCCTAAAATGGCAAAAATCCTCTCTCTCTGTAAAGTGGGAGACTGAAAGTGGAATAGAATAATATTCAGTGTTGCAGAAATAAAACCAATGACTGTAACTGGCTTCATGCCTGTGTAAGAGTGAGAGAAAACTAAGTCTAAATAATAATAAAAATAACAAAAAACAAAAAAGCAGCAGCCACCAAAACATCGGTTCACATTAGTCTTGTTGCTGAGCATTGATTGGTCATTTGTGTGTTTGTTTTTCAGGGTAAGTAACTGGGAAATTGATTTATATGTATTTACAAGCCAGAAATTCTCCCCAGAATTGGAAAGCTTCCCCTTGTCCCTGGCTGATAGAGGCGTGTGAGTCCTAGGGCGCTGGCTGAGTGGCAGAGAGAGAACGATGTTGAGAAAAGCAACTTGAGCTCTGGGGTATTATTTAATAAATCTCGAGTCCTTCTCTAATACTCCCATTGAGAATAATAATTCCTTCTGATTTTTAAGGAATTGTGTGTGTCAATATTTATTTGCTTTTCCCCATAATTTACAAGGCACTTTAGTGGTTAAGGGGGAAAACTCTACAATTTGAATTACAAATCAACAGCTTCTGTGCTGAGCGACAACACTGGCAAATTTTTCAGTCCTTAAGTTTCTTTTTGCCTCGTCAGCAGAATGAGAATGGTCAAAAGCATATATTTTGTAACTGGAGGGATTAGCGGAGATAAAGGTAAAGCACTGAGCACAGTGCCTGGCAAACTATAATTGCTCATATATCAGCTATTGTTATAACTGTCATAATATCATCAACACAACTCAGGGCTTTGTAATCCGAAAACCAACTTTGCTATGTGTTCCCTCTGCCTTAAATATTTAATATCTTGTTTTCCAATATTATGCCATGTCTATTTATTTTTCAACCAGGAATTATTTTTAATGATTTATTTAAAAGAACATTTGCTGTCACTATATTTTCCAGCTGAATTTTTACTTGTTGTTGTAAAACATCTCACAAAACAAGTAGAAATGATTAACACTGACACACATTTCATTAATCTCTTTATAAGATCATATTCCAAACATAAGGCATTATTTAGCGCTGAAACATTAGGTGTTTTCAAATTTCTAGCCAACTTTCCCTTGAAGGTCACATAATCATAAAAACTAAGGGCTGGCAAGAATAGGGGGACTTGGATAGAGAAGTTGAAGGAAAAAAAAAGACGAGTAAAGAAAACATGAACTATTGCTAGATACGATGGGAAACATTGAGGTAAGCCAATGCTGAGAATTGATTAATTACATGGTTGGTGTTTTTAAAGGGAAAGAAGATGTATTATTAACCTCCCTATTCTGGTACATAATATAAATTAATTTTGGATACCAAAGGTTCTTATGCAACCTTGTGGCTATGAAAAGAACTCCTCATGCTCGAGTATTTTCCAGTATCCTTCAAAGCAAATACCTTTGACCAAAGAACCATTCTAATGCTACAATTGATGACTTACTATAACAAAAAATTTGGGAAACAGGAATTTTCATCCATGTACTAATAAGGCTCCATAGTGCTGAATGTAAATAATTTTCAAGGTTTCACATTCTAATGTATTTCAAGGGTCAAGTTACCAAATAATGTGTAAGGAAATTTTAGAATCCTTACAAGAAACAGTACTAATACCATTTATAAAACTTGTTCGTGGAAAGACTCAGACTCAGGAAATGATCATTTTGGGAAAAGACACAGTTGATCCTCACTATTTGTTTGTTCCATATTTGAAAACATCCCAACTGGCTAAAATTTATTTGTAACCCCAAAACCAATATCCATAGTGCCTTCCCGGTCACTCACAGATATGCAGAGCAGTGAGAAATCTGAAACATCCAATGCACACACTTCCAGCTAAGGTTGGAATATATGATGCTTTCTCCACCTTCTGTTTCAGCTCTCATACATGAACAGTGTCCTTTATTTGGTTTATCTGGGGCCACATTTTTCACACTTTTAGAAAAATGTGAATTCACAGTTTAAAATGGCCCCCCAGTGTATTGTTGAAGTAGTGTTTGAGGTTCCTAAGTGCAAGAAATCTATGGTGTGCCTTTTGGAGAAAATATGGGGGCGAAAGTGGAGATAAGTTTTGTTGAGGCATGACTTGTAATGCAGTTAGCTGTGAGTTCAATGTTAATGAATCAATATTATAGTCATCTTTCTGTATCTAAAGAAGATTGATTCTAGGAACCCCTGCAGATGCCAGTACTTATAGTTGCTCAAGTCCCTTATATGAAAGTGTCATATTTGCATATAAACTACACCTGCATATAGGCTACAGTAAGGTAAGCCTACATATAACTTCATTTGCATGGATTCAGCTTAGTGCTTGGAGCAGGGCACATTCAAATTTTGCTTTTTGGAACCTTGTGGGATTTTTTTGTCATCATTTTCATGCATGGTTGGTTGAATCTGTGAATGCAAAACCCACAGCTACAAAGAGTTGACTTTATATTAAAAAGGTGTCTTTAGACAGAAACCTACTAAAACAAGGTTATGTTTTGATGAGTTGCTCCAAGAATGACAGCAATGAATCAGTATTCACTAATTCAGCTTTTGTGGTGACTTTACAGAATATAATTACTATGAATAACAAGAATCAACTGTATCTTGTTTTATGATTATTGTTATCAAATGTGACCCAGTCTTTTGGTTACGTTTATGCCCCTCCCCTTGATGTAAAAAAACAATTTACATGGGTATCTAAAGGAACTTGACCAAGCATGAGCCAATCACCCTTTGTAGGAGTTGCGTCAGAGCCAATTATTAATTGCAGTGGATTTATAGACAACGATAGTTCTTACTCTACTCAACCAACAAGTATACAACTGTCTGAGGAATTTTGTAAAAGCCCTGATCCTATTTTTATTAATTTAATGTACCTATGAGTGACCAGCTGGCTTGTAGTCATTTCATAAAGACCATGACACATTTCACCAAATGTAAAGATTCACATACTTCCTTAACAAGAAAAAGTTCTTCCTCTAAAAATATCAATTATTTCTACAGACATTTGTAGCATTCTTATTTACATACCTATCTACATAAAAGAAGAAGGCTCTTGGCCTTTATTAACCAAAATTGGTCACATCAACGTGAAAACTATTGATGTTAAAGGACATACAGTTGGCTATGAAAATAGTGGCAAATGCTACATAAAATCTGGAGAGAGTCTCTCTATCCATATGGTCAAGAAAGCCCCTCAACAGAAAAGTTTATATTTCTTGCAAGCACTTGGCTGTCACTAACTGTGACCAGTGCTACTGTAAATAAAGCACATTCTTTGAGACATTCTTAGCAGTGAGGAAGACAAGTTGCAACTTAGCCAAATGGTGCCCTTAACTTCAGTTGGATCTCCTCTGAATAAGAGTATCTCTTTCACAAACTATGTGAGCAGTCACCAGCCAACATCCTTCTTATTAAGTATTAAGTATTAGGAACAGCCTGACACTAAGGCTCAGAAATACATCATTTCTATTAACCTTGAAGCCATTGTAGCTGCAATTTAATTTTATAATACGGAACATTAAAAATTTTATGTCTCTTAGATATGGAATTTAAATACTGCCCCAATGAGCCACTAGAAATAAAAGTAGTTTGAGGAGAAACTACTATATCTGAAGAATCAGTATGTCTAAAGAATTATTGTAAACACTTAGTAATAACGTATAGGTTCGGGGTATCATTTTTTATTGACTTTATTGGGGTGACATTGGTTGATATGACCATACAAGTTTCAAGTGTGCAATGCAATAAAACAGTATCTGTGTACTGCATTGTGTTCCCACCCAAAGTCAAGTCTCCTTTACTCTTCATTTATCCCCCCTTTGCCCACTTCCACCTCCCTACCCGCCTTTCCCTCTGGCTATTGCCATACTGTTGTCTGTGTCTCTGTGTCATGTATATGACACATATATATTTGCTTAATCCTTCCACCATTTTTCACCCAGCCCCCCAATCCCCTTCCCTTCTGACAGCTGTCAATCTGTTCTATGTATCTATGATTATATTTCTATTTTCTTAATTAAATTTTTTGGTTGACTAGATTCCACATGTGTGTGAGATCATATGGCATTTGTCTTTCTCTGCCTGGCTTATTTTACTTAGCCTAGTAATAACATGTAGATTTAGGATATTTTTGACCATCTTCCAGGAAGGCAGAAACATCATCTATATAGTACACTGCTATTTTCCTTATGAATATCACAGTGATTGATAATTAGTTGTCCAAAGCTTTTCCTTAATAAGACCTTAGAGAAAAAAAATAAGATTTATCTATTAACACTGCCACATTTTGCAAATAGTCCTTTCAACTGTAGTCTGAAAAAGAGTCTTTACATATGTGATCTTAAAAAAGAACATTGGATTGTCATGGTGAATGCAAGCACTTGCAAGTTGGGTTTGCCAGCCAGCCCACAGATTTATTTATTTTATGTGCTTTCCCTGTAATTTAGAGAACAGGCTCAAAGTGAATAACCCTTTTAATCTGAAAAGAAATTTTCCCATTGGCACAAGAGCTTGAATTCTCAGCAATTCAGCATGAACAGTTTCTAACTCAGTTAGGTGTTCTTTTTTTAAAGCTACTGGGCCCAATATTTATTAACCTATGATCACCAAAGATAAAAAATAACTCCTATACATTTCTATAGTAGTATAATTTTGCATATAAAGTGATTAATGATGAGCTCCAGTCCCCTGCCTAGTCTCCATTCTTAAGGAAGAGGCTAGGGTAATGTACATATGTTCTTGGAGCAGTGGTGGGAATGGGAGCTTTAGGGAGGGGCATAACACTGGGAAGATGATAGCAAACAATTACAAGGAAAAGGGCTGATGGTTGATCCCCATGTCCCCTGTATTCCCTAGACCCGGTCTCCAAGGGTCAAGATAACTAAATGGGGTATCAACCAACTGGGAGATTTCTGAAGTTGTTGGCATTGCCTGGCAGTCCCTGCCTTCCACAAGACTCAGAATTGTCCCTTTCAATATTTAAGCCATAGCTTACAACCTCTAGGTGACACCAAACTGCAGCTGGGACCTGGATAAATATGGGTCAGTTACCCAGATACCTGGGACTTTCATCTATCTAGGTGCACAGGCTTGCCCTGATAGCATGTCAGCATTTTTATATTTTTTAGCACATCGTTGGTTCTAAGATGCCATAAATTAAAGATGAAATATTATTTTAAATATCACTAAAAAAGAGGAAACACTTGCCAAAGTATCAAATGCCATCTATTATGTGAGTCCCGATTTTACAGATATCAAAATGTGAGTGAAAACTGTCTTGGAATCTGTGCATTTCAGTCATTTGGATTGAGATAAAAACAGAAGTACATACATAAAATGTGGTAATGTTCTCTTATTTCTTTTATGGTTATCAGTCAAGGCTTAGTTTAACTTCAGTTTTAATGGCAAACTAGAACTCTTTTCCCCTGAAGACTTTGAAAACCTTCGCCAGTTACATCATACCATGTCGTTATAGTTTTTCTTCTGCTTCCCTTTTACGGTTGCTTTTTCTTTCTAGCCATAAGGTTTCTCAGTTTTCATTCTGTCTGCATATTTCTGTCTTGTTCTTGTCCGTTGCTATATACAAGAAATTCTCTGTCTGGCAAGAGTGCTTTAGTAAAAGCCAAAAAAGGAGAAATGTTACAATGACACAGCAAAAAACAACAGTGTGGCTCCCCTTGATGTTCTTTCCCAAACATAAAGAGGTGAAATCTTCTGTTTACGGTCTATTTTTTTCTATTTTTAAGTGATAAGTCCCTTCCATCTCATTTGCTTGACATGCTCCTGAAGATGCCAAGATGACTTATGGTGAACGCTTGTCTTCTCACCACTCGTGGTCAGTGACGTGGAGAAGAGGGACCTCCGCATTTTTCAGCTGCACTGAATTCTTCCTAGGCTCTCGCTCATGATTTGTCTCAGGTGCCCTGGCATCCTGGCTGCACAGAAAAGCTCTCTGTGCAATGCCAATAATTATCTTGCTTCCCTCTCTCTCTGCTGACCAATCCAGCCCTGAAACATTTTGTCTTTAGAAGTTCCATGGAGTTCAGTGGAAGTTTCTAAGAGACAATTTTACTAATAAGTAAACACTAATAATTTGTGTAAACACAAATTAAAAACACTAAAATTGCATGTTCAAATACAAATTTAACTGAAGTCCAAATTCAAAATTGACTTAAGTCAATTATTTACTTATTAACTCATTTAACAAACATGTACTGTATCCCTGTTATGTTCCAAACACTGGGCAAGGAACAGGAGATGACAAGATGGACATAGCCAAGAATCTAGTTGAGGGAAACACATGTCAAAATGTGGTCATCGTAGTTTTCATCCTGTGTCACGAGGACAGAACAAAGGCAGCAGTTAATGCTACAAGGAGAGAGAGATGGCTTTAAGAGGCTGTGATGTCTAGTTTGAGTCTGGAAGAGAAGAATTTTCAATTTTCTCACAGACAGTGATACATGGTTTCTAGCCAAAAACTACAGCAGCAAAGGCCCAGAGACCCAGGGCAGGGTGAGTGTTTGTCTGAGTTTGGTGATGGACAGAGTTTAAAATTGCACAGGAAGATTGTGGATGTCAGCAAATGCATAAGGACTTGATCACGAAGGGCTAGGTGAGCTGTGTTTCATTTCAAAGGTAACAGGTTGTCACTTAAAAGAAAGGATCTTGAGGTGGTCAGATTTGCCTTTTGCAAGAGCAGTCCTCACAGTGCAATGATGTGGCTGATGGATTAGAAAATTATTTCAGCAAAGATAGAAATATTGTAACCAAAGGATATTTAGTTAACATCTAAACAAGAAATAATATCTTCAAAAGAGATAGTGACTATACACTGAACTTACTAATCTAACTTGACAATAAATGTCTGGCATTCAAGATAGATACCTGAATTTAAGAGCAAGATTAGAGAATCATCAAAACATGAATAACCATTGGGACCAGAAAGTGAGTGTCATCACTGTACAGGAGAGAGAAGGATAAATCCTGGCCCTGGGCGCCGGCACCTCCAAGGCAGATGGAACACATACCACTGAAACAAATTGCTCTCTGAATGGTCAGAAGACAACTGGAGAGGAGGTACACACAGGCAAAGGAAAGGAGTTTTGAAAGAAGAAAACAATCACTGGCTAAACGATGCAAATTAATCAAGGATAGTTTGGAATAAAAGTACTCTTTGGATTCAGAAATTATGAAAATTACGGAAAGTAATGCAAGCCATTTCACAGGCTGGTGGGCACCTTTTATAGTAAAATTAGCTAGGATGTTCTTTTCTCAGGACCTTGCAGTGTAGTCTTCCTTTTGTAGACTTCGGCAATTTCTCTGTCTACCGTCTCATTTGTCCCTCGTCTTGTCTTCAGACAGGGACTGACTATGCATAGCCCAGGGATCGTTCCTTCAGCAGGTGACAGTGGACACCTGCCTTACACAGTCGGCTGCCTCTGCCTGGAGAAACCAAGCATGCATAGTCACGTGACCATGCCAGAGCCATTCCGGGGTAAACACCTACCATTTGCCTTTAATGAAGGCCAGCAGTTCATTCTCTCACATGTCCTTTCAGGAAGTGCTCCAATAGCCTGTCCTCACTTTTGCCCTGAGAGTATTTTTTCCTAGAAGTATTTCCCTTAACAAGGAAGTAGGTTCAAAGTCCTTTTTCTTTAGCCAAAAGGTTTACTTGGTATCAATCACCTTTCCGGTTATTTTTCTTAGTTTGACTATCTTGGACATCTACGCTTCTGGAAACACATAGGAGACCCGTGATTTCTCAGTCAGTGTGGCTATTTGGATTTATCAATTCTTACCAGCTTCCACAACTAGGAGCCCTACACCATGAACCATGCAGTTTCCATCATTATTCTTGACCTGCCCATTCCCACCTTGATCTTTCCAGATGTAGCGATCTACCCCTCGCCCCTGATTTCATCTTACGTCTTCTGTATTTCATTGGCCCAGCAAAGCTAAATGTCTCCTGACCTTTCCAAGCATGTTTCCAAATCAGGCCTCTGGGTAGTACCACTTTTACGAATTGCATGACTTTTTTTCCCTTTCCAGAACTTAAAACTTCAAATAAGTCATAAAAGTATATAATGTGCTTCAACTTCAAGGAAAGTATTTTTCCTCCATTATAGAAGTAATTCTCATTATGGACAACTTAAAAAAGGCAAAAAATATATATTAAAGGAAAAACTGCCATTTATCATTATATGCCCCAACATTTTGACATTTAACAGTGTTGAAATTAATTTTTTGTTTTATTTCTTGGCAGAGATTTAAATTTTTTTAAATTTTATTTGTTGACTCAGATGTACAGATAATATTGTATAATTTCTTTGCTAAAGGACATGTTTTGTGGAAAGAAATACTGGTAAATAAAAGTGAACAAAGTTAAGCGAGGTCTTGTTTCAATAGCAGTCCCTAAACACATGTAACACATGTTCAAGACACTTTCACATGCATCATCTGTTAAATCATTTAATTTACTGATTTAACGATCACCAACTAACAGTTGTAAATATTGTTCAGTTGGCTGCATGAAATAAGCTCCTTAAAGATGACATCAAGAACACTGCATTATCCTTTTCTTCTTTGCCTTCCTGAACTGATCTTATGCCAATTCAGTACCCAATATTTACTAAAACATACAATATGTATGACATATTTACTAAAGTGTTGCTTTAAAGCTGATCACAGAAGATTGGAAATCCCTGTGATTGCTCATTTGTAACTCATCCAATCATGATGACTCATGTCAGCGGGGACTTAGAAAAACGGAGAAAGGCTTGCTTAAAACATTCATATTTCTCTTTTCCAGGAATTTCAGTGCGTATTTATCTGTATGAAGTTTACTGCCTCAAAATTTTTGATCTCCCTTCACATTACAGAGTAAAGATAGTTTGAAAGTGACCAAAGATATTCTATCAGCCTGCCTTTCCACCGTCTCTTTAATAACCAGTGCTCCTCTGCTCCTCAGAAAAGGCCAAGCTGACAGTCTAGAAAAGCTCTCTGAAGTGACATCACCTACTCCCTATTATGTACATTTAACCAGCATTTACATAATTATTACCTCTTCATGTAACCTGTTAATCATTTAAAGTGGTGAATATCAAATATTTAATTCCCAAGTGAAGCTGATGTGTCTCAGTGAATCCCCTATAATATTAAAAATGTTTATGATACCCTAATTGCCCCAATAAACCATATTTTTTGCTTTGCTTTTTAAATTTTATTTCAATTGTTGTTCAAATACAGTTTTCTGTCTTTTATTACCATCCCAGTCCACACATCTCCCAGTGCTTCCCACCTCCCTCCCATTTCCACCCCCCTTAGTTTTTGTCCATGTGTCCTTTATACTTGTTCCTGTGACCCCTTCCCCTTTTCCCTTGAAATTCCCTCCTCAGTCCCCTTTGGTTACTGTCAGCCTGTTTTCTACTTCAATGTCTTTGGTTATATTTTGCTTGCTTGTAAAATTTCTTCTAAAATACTTGTCTCTTCTAGTTTAGACTCTGTCTGGAAGAACTAGGCATATTCTGTTATGGCTGAAATAGTAAACCAAAATTCAGCTGCTTCTGGAAAGTGACAAAAATGTTCCTTTTTGTTTTAAATAAATGATAATTGCCTCCAGCACATAAATAATGTGTACTTGAGAAATGGAAAATATTTGTGAATCTACAAGCCTTTTTTGAAGGAGTGAAAGGATTAAACATCACTTTTCTAGATAGGTGGTGTGACATTTTCATTTTGTTCCAAGTTATTGTACTTTTTGTGTGACTCTGGAGTTTATAAACATGCCATAAAATTTGGTAATTACATGATGATGATTTCATGGTTCTATCTTCAAATAAAGGTAGCTAGACATAGCAGCAAAATTGATTTCCTTTTTTACCTTCATGGAAGGAAACAAAAGGAAATTGAATGCCAAATCTGCATTAAGACCATACTAGAATTATAACTCAGCGATCTGTTACACATGAAAGGAAAACCAGGTGCAGCCAAGTGTTTCTTATTATGTTAAGATATTCAGCCAACAGGTGAAGTTCAAACAACCTTCTGTTGAACCGTGCCTTGTTTTGATACCCACAAGGTTCCAAGTGCATATGACTTCACACTGTCTCCTGTTGTCTCCTCTTGCCAAAGGTCCTACTCGGAGGCAGGACTGTCCCTAGACAAAATCATGAAGTGGATGAAACTTGTGTTGGTCCCCTACTCCTTTGCAATGACAGTCTCATCTTAGATCCTTTCTACCTCCCTGTCCCCGAGTGCCGAAGTGGCTCATTGCTCTGGATTTACACTCTGTTTTCCAGGAGACTCACAGTGTCCCTTGTTGTCCAGCCCCTCTTTGATCTATAGTTTCCTTGCTCAAAAGATGTTCAGTGGCTTCACAAAAGAAGCCAGATAATCAAGATCCTCCCTCCTTTCCTTCGGATGCTTACTGCCCATTGCTCCCCTCCAGTGTTCTAGTGCAGGTGGCTTACCACCTTGCCCTTTTTATTTACACACTTTCCCCCCATGCTATTCCTTCTGCCTGTTTTCTTCCTTCATCACTCATCTCCATCCATGAAAAGCCTAATCACCATTCGAGGCTTCATTCAGCTCTACTTCCTTCAAGTACGTTCCCTCACCACCCCCAGCCTCCTTCCTCCACACCTCATCCGTACCACTCAATGGGCCTTAACACACACACCACTTTGTATCATAATATTTGTGTATGGGTTGTCTCCGGGCACTGTGCCAGGCATTTTATAAATGTAATCTCATTTAAATTTCACAACAATCTGTTGAGGTAGGGATTATCCTACCATTTAACAGTTACAGAAACTGAGGCTCAAGTAGGTTAAATAATTTGCCCAGAGCCACACTGCTAAAAAGTCACAGGGCCAAGACCTAAACCCAGGCCCCAAACATATTTTTTTCCACTAAACCATGTTGCCATTTTTCAGTTCTTTTCTGTCTTCTGAAAGATGGATGGAGCTTTAGGGTGGAAAAAGAGGCTAACTTAGCCTTTCTGATGATCAAATATGTATTTAACAAATGGAGACCGTTTATTGGTAATTACAGTATTCCTAGACAGAGCTGACTGGTTACCTATCATCCATGAGGAATTCAAGTAAAGCATGAGAAAAATATCCTTTAGCTAAAGTTGCCAGAACAAGCACAGCACAGGAAGGGAATGTTCAAGAAAACTTGTAATTCAAGAAAGGCTAGCTAGCATTGGATTTGAGCACAAATGGAAAAGAAGTAATGTAGGGTTGAGTAGGAAATTCTTCCCATAAGTCCCCAATGGTTTTAACAATTTGGGGTGGCTGGGAGATTGAAGATATGGTTATCACCCTAGATCTCATGTAATCCGACAGACAGTGTGTCTATCAAGTATAAAGCCCATGTTGCCATTTTCCCCTGGTGTGGCACCTTGGATAAGGTAGGGGAGAGCAGCTTAGTGTTTTCAAGAGGGAGGTCTCATCCCAAATGGACTGTCTTTACTACTGTCCTCAGTACCACCCAGGACCATGGGGCTGGAGCTCACCTTAGACGTCTCTGTTCTGGGAGGTCTTCAGCCCAGGGCCTGCTTCCTGCCCGTTACATGGTAAAGGCTCCATTCCTGGAAAATATTTAGACTTTGGATCTTTATGTGTGTTGCATCATAGGCAAAAATCAACTGCTGTCATCGCTGCTCTTTTATTCTGATCTCACTTCCCATTCCCCAAGCTTGTCATATTATCTGTTGCATATTCCTTTAACATGAGGAAGATGCAGTTATCACTAAATGTGTGGTCTTGGTGCACCTCTGTTAACTTCTGACAGTCGCTCAGCTTTGTCTGCTACTCCGTTTCAACCTGTGTGTGCTCTCTGTATGCCCATGCTGTTTGTATTGGCTCTCCCCTTTATTACTCATACCGATCTTAAGAGTAACTTAAAAATTACCATTTAGGAAAAATAAGGCATATAATCTAAACTTGAATATAACAGGCCATACTGGACTTCAGGCCTAGGAAGTCTGAAGATTTTTGTTTCAGTTTATATGCTAAATCTGAGGAATTCGGCAAGCCTAATAAGAAAACCACCTTCAACCACACTGGGACAAATGCAAACACAAAAGCTGTATATTTTCTTTTCTTTTAAGTTTTAGTGATTTTCCTTATTCTCCACAAAAGTCCTCAAAGCTAATGTACTATTCTGTCTTACTTTTAATTTTGAAATAGTTATAGATTCACAGAAATTACAAAAGAAATGAAAAGGGAGGTCTTGTATACACCTCAGCTCATTTCACCCAGGGGTCACATCTTATGTAATCACAGGGCACTAGCTAAGCCAGAAAATTGAAATCAGTCGAATTCACTTTTATTTATTTTTTTATTTTTTATTTTTTTCTGTTTAAGAATTTCTTTTATTTTTTTTAATTTATTTTTATTTATTTTTTTATTTTAATTGTTTTTCAGTACAGTTTTCTGTCTTACTCCCTGGGATGGGAGTACAGTTTACTCCCATCCCAGACCACCCCCCAGTGCTCCCCACCTCCCTCCCCTTTCCACCCCCCTTAGTTTTTGTCCATGTGTCCTTTATACTTGTTCCTATAATCCCCTCCCTTTTTCCCTGAAATTCCCTCCCCTCTCCCCTCTGGATACTGTCATCTCCTTTTCTATTTCAATTTCTTTGACTATATTTTGCTTGCTTGTTTGTTTAGTTGCTTAGGTTCCTGTTAAAGGTGAGATCATATGGAATTTGTCCTTTACTGCCTGGCTTATTTCACTTAGCATAATGCTTTCCAGTTCCTTCCATGCTGTTGCATAGAGTAGGAGCTCTTTTTTTCTTTCTGCCACATATAATTCCATTGTATATATGTACCATAGTTTTTTGATCCATTCATTTACTGATGGGCACCTAGGTTCCTTCCAACACTTGGCTATTGTAAATTGTGCTCCTGTGAACATTGGGGTGCATAGGTTCTTTTGGAATGGTGTTTCAGGGTTCTTGGGAAATAATCCCAGCAGTGCAATTGCTGGGTCAAAAGGCAGTTCCATTTTTAGTTTTCTGAGAAAATTCCATACTGTTTTCCATAGTGGTTGTACCAGTCTGCAATCCCACCAACAGTGAACTAGGGTTCCCTTTTCTCCACAACCTCCCCAACACTTGTTGTTTGTTGCTTTGTTTATGATGGCCATTCTTACTGGTGTCAAGTGGTATCTCATTGTGGTTTTAATTTGCATTTCTCTGATGGCTAGCGATATTGAGCATCTTTTCATGAGTCTCTGAATCCTCTGTATGTCCTCCTTGGAGAAATGCCTGTCCAAGTCCTTTGCCCATTTTTTAATTGGGTTGCTTGTCTTCTTGGAGTGGAGTCGTGTAAGTTCTTTGGATATTTTGGAGATTAAACCCTTGTCTGAGGTATCATTGTCAAATATGTTTTCCCATATCGTTGTTTCTCTTTTTATTTTAATGCTGTTTTCTTTAGCTGTGCAGAAGCTTTTTATTTTGATGAGATCCCATTTGTTTATTCTTTCCTTTATATCCCTTGCTCTGGGGGACATGTCAGTAAAAACGTTGCTGCGTGAGATATCTGAGATTTTCCTGCCTATGTTCTCCTCTAGGATTTTAATGGTGTCACAGCTTACATTTAAGTCTTTTATCCATCTTGAATTTATTTTTGTGTATGGTGTGAGTTGGTGCTCGAGCTTCATTTTTTTGCACGTAGCTGCCCAGTTCTCCCAACACCATTTGTTGAAGAGACTATTTTTACTC
>PVKM010033111.1:0-16118 GCA_004027735.1 Carollia perspicillata
ATTAATATACCATATTGCCTTTTATTATTTGTTGATTGCTCTAAACTGAATTCTAACGGTCTTGGATTCACTTAAGTTTCTTTTCAAATTGTAAAGTTATATTGTACAATTTGTAGTACAATTTATAAGTAAGATAAAGTATGAAGAAGTAAGTTAATTCATGCAAAGACTCATCAACCATAGAAGCAACCATACTAACGGTTTAATTAATAACCGTTAATTAAATGTCTGTAGACACTTCACTTTTACATTGTAAACCAAATTAATTTTAGGCTGTAATAAAGAATAAAAACATTTGTTTGAGCAAAAGGAGCTCCAGGCTAGGAGACACAGAGTCAGGGAGCAACTTAAATTGTGCTTCACTGAGACCAAGGGCAGGCTGCCTTTTATAGCAAAAGTTCCTGCCCAGCTTCTCAATGAGATCTGCTTTACATAAATGAGGTTTCCAAATTGTGTAGTTCTGACTGGAGTGGCAGATCTCAGGATATTGGTAGAAAGACAAAACCAGAATTTCCCTGCAGTGGTTGACTCAGACGACATAAACAGTGGGCATAGAGCGGGCAGCCCAGAGTTCAATCCGAGGTTATTCCCAGTACACAGACTAGGTGAGGGGTCCCTGTCAGAAAATGGCTGCTAGGTTCTTACTATTTTTAAATTTTGGGCCCTTGGTAGACCATGGAGAGTTCATCTCAGCAGATAAATTCATTCTCAGAGTTCACATCAAATGAATCTTTCTTCTTAAGGTCCATAATACACACAGACACACAAATGCTCACATATACCTACAGAAAATTTTTAAAAAATAAGTTCACATATTAAAAACTGTTTTAAAATTTCTGGTCAAGATGGAGGCATAGGTAGACATACTGTGCCTCCTTGCAAAAACAAAATAAGGACAACAAAAATGTAGAAACAAAATAACAACCAGAACTGACAGAAAATTGAACTGTATGGAAGTCAGACATCCAAGGAGCTGAAATAGACACATTCATCCACACCAACCCCACCCACTGGGTTAGCTACTGGGTTGCCCCGCCCTGGTGAATACCTAAGGCTCTGCCTCTCACTACATAACGGGCACAACCAGACCAAAAAAAAAAAAAAATGGCTGAAACAGAAGAACAGATCAAAGCTCCAGGAATAATACAACTAAGCAATGAAGAGATAGCCAACCTATCAGATGCACACTTCAAAACACTGGTGACCAGGATGCTCACTGAACTCATTGGTTTTGGTTGCAAATTAGATGAAAAAATGAAGGCTATGCTAAGTGAAATGAAGAAAAATGCACAGGGAACCAATAGTGATGGAAAGAAAACTGGAACTCAAATCAATGGAGTGGACCAGAAGGAAGAAACAAACAACCAAACAGAAAAGAATGAAGAAACAAGGATTCAAAAAAATGAAGAGAGGCTTAGGAACCTCTTGGACAACTTAAAATGTTCCAACATCTGAATTATAGGAGTACCAGAAGGGGAAGAGGAAGAGCAACAAGTGAAAAACTTATTTGAGTGAATAACAGAGGAGAAGTTCTCCAATCTGCCAAAGGAAATAGAATTCCAGGAAGTCCAGGAAGCTCAGAGAGTCCCAATGAAGGTGAACCCAAGGAGGAACACACCAAGGTACATCATAATTACATTACCCAAGATTAAAATGAAGGAGAAAATCCTAGAAGCAGGAAGACATAAGGAAACACTTACCTACAAAAGAGTTTCCATCATACTGTCAGCTGATTTCTCAAAAGAGACCTTACAGTCAAGAAGGGGCTGGAAAGAAATATTCCAGGTTATGAAAGACAAGGACCTACATCCAAGATTGCTCTATTCAGCAAAGCTTTCATTTAGAATGGAAGGGTTGATAAAGTGCTTCTCAGATAAGATCAAGTTCAAGGAGTTCATCATCACCAAGCCCTTATTATATGAAATGTTAAAGGGACTTATCTAAGACAAAGAAGATAAAAAATATGAACAGTAAAATGACAGCAAACTCACAATTATTAACAACCACACCTAAAACAAAAACAAAAACAAACTAAGCAAACAACTAGAACAGGAACAGAACCACAGAAATGGAGATCACATGGAGGGATAGCAACAGGGGAATTGGAAGAGGAGAGAAGGGGAAAAGGTACAGAGAATAAGTAGCATAGATGGTAGGTAGAAAATAGACAAGGGGAGGGCAAGAGTAGTGTGGGAAATGTAAAAGCTAAAGAACTTAAGACACATGGACATGAACTAAAGGTGGGGAATGTGGGTGGAAGAGGGAGTGCAGGGTGGAGGGGAGTGAAGGGGGGGAATGGGACAACTATAATAGCATAATCAATAAAATATATTTTTTAAAAAATATATACAAGTAGGTAGTAACAGAATTGCCATGGGGATATAAAATACAGTATTGGAAATGGAGTAGCCAAAGAAATTTTACACATGACCATGGACATGAACGATGGTGTGCTGATTGCCTGAGGTAGTGGGGGGACCTGGGCAGCGGGTGCTATGGGGGAGATATTGAGACAACTGTAATAGAATAATCTTCAAATAGAATTAAAATTTCTTAAAGAATAAAAAACTGTTTTTAACCTTTTAACTTCATCATGTTTATGAATATATTTTATATTGATAATTATACAATATTATAATTTATAATAACTTCAAAATTTATACTTGTATGGACACGCAATGATTTGTTTAGCCAATCTTCCCTTGATAGACATTTAAGTCGCTTCTAACTTTTGTTATTGTAAACAATGCTGAGAATAACAACTTTGTACAAATGTCATTTCAGACTTTTCTAATAATCTCATTAGAATATGTTCCTAGAATTATAACTTCTTGATAGGATTATTTATTTTTTCATTTCTATTCCTATAACACTTGATATGGAACTAAGCACAAAGAAAATACAAGCCTAAGTGTAATTCAGCTTGACAGATACAGGAAGTCTCCAATACACTAACACTGAATACCAAATAGAAATGTAGATAAATTTCTCTGAAAAGAACATAGCTAGATCCAAACACCATGTGTCTTCCCAGGAAAATGTCCTTTGTTTTTCACACAAGAGGGAGTTTTTAATGTTGATGAAGAAATAGAGTGAGTTAATAAGTTGCTGGCAAGAAACAAAATGCTTGCACATAGCTCCTGCCAGCTAAAACTGCTATCAGAAACAAAGAAAGAAAAGATTTCTTTGCATTCCGATTCAAAACCTGAATGCATTCCTCTAGTGGCACCAGTGACTGATTCAAATACCAGTGTACAAAAGCCTATTAAACTTACAATGTACCTGTGTTCATAATACAATGTCAACAACATAGACTCAAATTTACTGCAACGTTTCTATGGAAAATATATACTGCATCTCAACAACTTAAATTTTAAAAAAACAAAACATATTGCCCTGGTCGGTGTAGCTCAGTGGATTAAGCAGGGGACTGTGAACCAAACAACTGTGGTTCGATTCCCAGTCGGGGCACATACCTGGGTTGCAAGCCAGTTCCCAGCAGGGGACACACAAGAGGCAACCATACATTGATATTTCTCTCCTTCCCTTCCCCTCTAAAGATAAAAATAAATAAAACCTAAAAATATATATAAATAAATAAAAAGAACATATTATATATAGCTCAATCATAAGCAAGGGCCTGCTAGTACAAGTATTACTATCTTTTACTTTGGCCAAATGTCTGCCACTGAGGCTTTATGTCAAGGAATCCCTGCAGGCTAAGCCTCAGTATCATCCTCATAAAATAAGAGGGGTTAAAAATAAACTAATAAACCTTTCTGAAATACAACTGTATGATTCTATGAATCTTTGAGAAATAAATTCCCCAGAGAGAATTGTTCATTGAAGATATCAGTCTGTGTTGAGATCCAATTAAATTAAGTGAAAATAGTTTTTAAATGACTTGGGAGGAGTCCTGCATAAAGTTAGCTGCTAATCATAACATAAAATCACATTTTTATGCTAATCATAATTATTAGACTATAAGAAGGAAAAATTACTTACCTATAGTTAAATTAAATTTTAAAAAACAGTATTTGTAATATTTTCTAAAATAAAATTATTTGATAAGATTCCAAACTACAACCAAGATTGAGAAACAGGGACTAGATTTACCCTACCACAATAAATAATTTAAAAACTGGACAATACATAGGAAAAGACAAGATATTGGACATCAAGAAAAAAAGTATAGTGATCTTTGAGAGTCAGGAAACCAAAGTAAGCCATATGATTACACCAGCTTACTGCTTGGAGAGAATTCCCAGGAAGGGGAAAATTAAGAAGATTGCAGCAAGCAATCTGAGTCGAAAAGACAGAGTTTGGACAATGGGGAAACAAAGGATGCTAGACTTCACAAAACAGAAAATGGCAGAGAAGAGAGCTGCAAGAGAGAAAGAGACCAATAAAGAACCTTTTTGAGTATGTAGGTCATGTGTGACAAAAGACTACACAAGACTAGGGAACAAAACATTCAAAATGATTTATTATAGAAATGAGCTTACGTAACTATAGAGACCAAAAAGTTCCATAATCTGCAATCTGAAAGCTAGAGAACCAAAAAAGCCATTGGTATAATTAAGTTCAACTCCAAACACTGGAGAATCAAGGGCCAACAGTGTAAGTAAGGCATGGTCCAAATCTAAAGATCCAAGAACCAGGAGCATTGATGTCCAAAGGCAGAAGAAGATGGATAGCCCGACTCAAGCGACAAGTAGGAAAATTTCTCTTCTTGTTGCCCTACCTTTTTGTTCTGTTCAAGCCCTCAAGAAATTAAATGAGGTCCACCTACATGAGTGAAAGTGATTTTCTTTTTTCAGTCGACCAATTCAAATGCTAATCTCTTTCTTTCCAAAACATCCTCACAGGCATACCCAGAAATAATGTTTTACCAGCTATCTGGGCTTCTCTCAGCCTATTCAAATCAATGCATAAAATTAACCATCATAGATAGAGTAAACAAAAAAGATTTTGCTTCATTAGTAGAGGAAAATTAACACTGGCTTAAATGTATTCTATCCACTTAACAAAGTTTAAAGTCATGACTGGAAAGGATTGAACTGTTTCAAAGAAAATTAACTATATCACAGAATTACAACAGAAATATTTATAGGAACAAAAAGTATGCAATATCTAACAGGTTAAAATTCATAATATCTAGCATCATATAAAAAATACCTGGTCATGAAACAAAGCAGAAAAATACAACTAAAAATGAGAATAGGTATCAGTAAATTGATACCCACCAGAAATGACAAATATGGTATAGCTAGTTCACAGAACATTAAAACACGTTAAAACTGTACTACACACACTCAAGAAGCTAAAAGAAAGATTGAGCTATCAATCTGAGATATAGAACATATATAAATGAACCAAATTGAACTTCTAAAAATCAAAATTATAATGTCCAAAGTGAAAAATACACTAAGATGAGGAGATGAGCAAACTGACAAATGAGAACAAAGGTAGAGGAAAAGCAAATTTAGGAATGATTGTGTTTTTTAAGGTAGATAAGGCATACATTTCAGAGAAAGTGACTTGATAGGAAAAGAAGAGGGGGAAAAAAGGTCACTGAAGGGAAATAAAACACAGGAATAATAGCAACAAAACCCATAAAACTTGGGATGCTGCTTTGTCTCACTGGACCAGACAAATATTCAAGTCTTATCTTTGTTACTTTGCTACTTGGGTCTTTGAGCTGCCCATCCAACCTGCCCAAGCTTCACTTCCTCTTCACTAAAATGGAGAGTTTAATAATCCTGGTTGTTTCTTCACAGAGTTTTATTGATATCATTCATTTCTTCAAAAATGTTACCTACACATTTCATGTATTAGGAACCATTTTAAGAAGTGGAAATAAAAGATTAAAGACTCACTATTTACCTTCACAGGCTCAAAGCCTTTTCAGAACAAGGCAAAGATAGATAGAAGTAAAAATGACTTATATGGACAGTCCCTAGCCTCATGGTATTTCACAGTCATGGAGGGGAGCAGGGGATACAATAAAAGCCTAATAGAGACACATAAAATAGATTGTGAGATGGTGAATATGCATCAAAAAGGGCATTTTAAAGAAGACAATTCCCAAATTCAATACTGGGAGTATGTAGGAACTGATGATGCACAAGTAAAGAAATAAAAGGCAGAGAGAAATGGATGAGGGTGTGAAGAAGAGGCTGGAAGAAAAAAGTGCAAAAAGCAAAGTTTTGGAATTAGTAAGCCCTGGATCCCAATGTAAGGTATATAGTTTATTGTCTGAGCAAAGAGAGATACTTTGTAGATTATGATGATTGCAGACAACTTATGGAAAATGGAAAAAGAGAAATGATAGTTGGTATAATGTTTCTTATTTCAGTTAGTGAGAATATGTTCAAAGCATGAAGTCATGAGAAAATATTAGCAAGGATTGGAGAAGTAGTATTAGAAGTCAGATTTCCAGAATTTCAGGTAAGAAATGGTGAACTCTCACCTTAAGTAGTGGCAATAAGATTAGTGCAATGGAAGAGGACATAAAAAGGTGAAGCCTTGGGATGTGAGGAGGGTGACATCTGCTCTGGTGTGGCCTACCCATTGGTGCTTGTCTTAGAGGTGGGAAATAAGGCCAAAGAAACAGGGTTGCCTGGGAAGTATGGGCTGGAGGACAGGAGCAAGCAAGAGAAATGAAGAGTTTGCATTTGTACCTGTTGAACTTGCAGTGTCACCAAGACATCCAAGAGGAAGCATTCAGGAATGTGCATCTGAACTGGGGATTTAGTTTTGAGAGTCATCAACTCACAAGTAGTATGGAAGCCTCCTCCCAGTGTGGATGAGATCACCTTGGGAGAGCATTTACTGGGAAGTGGGGAGAGGATCAAAGACAGACACTGAAGAACAGTACTCAACAGTGGGGTGAGAAAGAAAAGCTTCCCCAAGGAGAAAGAACAGGGCACATTCAACGACTTAATACATTCCCAGAGGCTTATGGCTAGCATCTTCCTCTTCTCCCTTTCTGCATCCTGTCTCCTATCTTAGACTCTCAGCCTTCTTGAGTTATTCTGTGACAACCCTTCCAAGGACATCTGATTAAAAAAAAAAAAACATATCTCCTCACTCTTTTCTCCCCTCCAAACTCCCTTTTTCCCCACCCACAGGTTTTTAGCTTATCTGATAAGTTAAATCGCAAGCTGACCTCAAAGGAATACTTACCGATGTTCATTCAGGCACTCTCAGGAAACAAGCTGGTAGCAATATGTGCTGGGCAGATTTTCCTCCCCAGGACACTTAACAGCGCATCACTAAGTTCTTCCATGTGCAGCTCCAGTCCTTGTAAAAGACATGTGGAAAATTAGGGATGAAAAGAACAGAAAGCAGGAAATAGAATGTAAAATACTGCTACAACCCCTCTCTACCCCCTCTTCTAGCAGGGGAAAAAACCTAAGGGGAAACTGACATGGTGGGAAGACACTTTCAAACAGAAAATGATTCATCAGACATAAGGAGCCTGGTATTCCATTGTTTTCACCTAGTATATAATGCCATGTTATTTTTCATGCAAAGCAATAAGATTTTTTAAAAATATTACTGCCAGCAGACCTACTGGACCATCTGGATGCATGGGACACTCATGATTCTCAGGTAGAGCCACACTGACATGGAAAAAAATCTAAATATTCATAAGTACCAGGGTTTGAAAAGTAGATTTTAGATTGTACCAGGTGTTCTAGCTTCTGCATCAAAAAGTATGTTCAGCATCTTCTTCTGAAAATATGGGAACAGAACCTCATCACTAAAAGTCCCAGGAGCTGGACTGCCCTTCCATTCAAATGGGGGCTCAAAATCTTTTCTGCAACTCTCTTGTGTTCTTCAAGACCATCTAGTATGAGAAAGAGGGCTGAATGTACAACCAGCACTGCACATATGACTATTTCATCTATGGGTTTCTTTTATCTATAGCAGCTTCTCATCTGTTGGTCCTCGTTTTAAATAGGATTGCTAACCACTGCCTCAGTGAGATAAGAGTTGTGTGGACTCTTCTATCTCCTACCCCTTCCCTACTCTTCTAAGCCTCAGAGTGCATATTAGGAAGCTGGTTCAGTGCTTGCCCATAGTATGCACTTCATAGATGGTAATTGTCATCATGCATTCCTGTAGTGTATATTCTACATTCAGGATTCTCTTTCTCCCTAAGCTCTTATTTCAGAAACTTTGCATACATGTAAGGCATATATATCCGCAATAACCTACATGAAATGTTTCAGCACTACCTGGTCTGATGTTTAAACTGAACTGAAGTTTACTAACAGTTACTGCTTCTCCCAATCATCCTAGAGATCTAGGCCTCCACCCATGGAGGCTGATGCTGGAAATATCACTAAAACGGTTGGATATCTGCTATAAGAAAGGAGCAAGACCACAGAGATATTGGCATACATCTCATTCAGGTTCCACTGGTTCTGGGGAGGAGCAAGGTAAACTGCACATGCAGATGGTGGAGCACATATTTGTAAAACAGGGACTCAGAAGCGATTATCAACTACTTATCACCTTCCTAGAAGTTCTCTCTCTCCCTCCTTTACTCCCTTCCTTTCTTCATTTCCTTCCTTCTCTCCTTCTTTCCTTCCTTCCTTCCCTCCAGAGTAATTACTCTATGACTAATATGTACCAGGCATTCACTATTGTTTCTAGAGATGAGAAAGTGAACAACAAAAATAAGACCCTGCTCACAAATAACTTACATTCTTGGTAGGGGTGATATACAGCAAACAAATTTTCCAATAAAAAAAGTTAATTTCAGATATTAGTAGATGCTGTGAAAAGAGGGTAACTAGACTAAAAAGCATGGGAAAGAGAGCTTCTCTGAAGATTTGACATTTGCACTGAGACCTGAATAACAAGGAGCTCACTTAGAGATTTGAGGAAATAAGCTTTCTATTCAAAGGGAACAGCAAGTCCAAAGACCTGAGGTGGGGATGCATTTGGTGAGTTCAAGGAACAGAAAGGAGGCCTGTGTGGCTGTCATGTATTTAAAGGAAGGGCAGTAGGAGACCAAGGTCAGTGTGATGGGAAGAAGCCATATGGCTGTGTAGATGTTGACAAGAACTTCTAATTTTATTCTACTGGGAAGCCACTGAAGAGTCTGGAGGAGAGAATGATGTCTTCTGATTTACATTTTTAAAGATAATTCTAGCAGGTGGATGGAGAATGGAGTGAAGCAAACCAGTCTCATCACATCATAATAACTTATATTATTGGATTTAAAAGTAATTCAGTGGAACCTCCATCCAATCTCTTGGCTATTGCCAAGGCTTATCATCAAGGTGGAAGCACAAACTTTGGTCCCACGCTGGAGGTTTAAGAGAATATGAAGCAGGTCCTAAAGACAAGCTCAAGAGAGAAATGCATATTCTGGCATAAGACATTTTCTAAGCTGGCCTGTTTTAGCCTGCTCTATACTTTTAACTCCCACAATACAGTCTCAACCCTCCACCTCCCCGTGCTACTCACCCTTGACCATACATACATTACAATTGCCCAGGAAGCATTTAATGATCCATGCCCAGGCCACATTACATTGTAACCCATTAAATCAGACTCACAGGGGTAGGTCCCAGGCTTTGGTGTTTTTTAAAACTTCCCCAGGTGATCTCCCTGGACAACAAAAAAGCAGTCACAGCCTCACAAAAATGGGCATTGCAGAAGCATCTGATGGTGATGGCAAGTGGCATGGGACAACAAGAAACCTGCACTCCCCCCGCTGTGTGCCTGCAGGGTCTGAGAAAAAAAAGTGACAATGTGCTTCCAGCTTCTGGGGGGCATATTCTGAAGGCAAAAGAAATGCACGTAGCTCATGCAGGAAGCCACTCTGCAGTCAGGAGCACACTGCTCAGCATTGTAGTGCTCAGATCTGCAAATGAAAGTAGAGGACATATTGCTTCTTTAGAAGGAACTTTTGGGACCTTGACAAACCCAATTTAAAAATAATAAATGAAACAAAGGATGATTTCATCCAAATAGGATGCCTGTGCAAATAACACCATAAAGATAGATGCCACCTCTGCTCTGAAGTGCCTGACATCCTACAGAGCTCAGAATGTAAAAGCTAACACATCTTGTCAAGCTCTAAAATAACAGAGGCAGCTCTCCCACTTTCCTATTTAGTTTTGGTACATTTGTTATGCCTAGTTGCTGGATTAAAACAAAAAAGAAAAAAAGAGAGAGAACATAGTAAAAAAAAAAAAAAAGCCCTAGCTGGATGATTGGCATAAGCTAACCAAGCAAATTTTCATTGTTTTCTGTACGGTTAGTTAGTTTTGCTTTACTTTTTAATGGTGCAGGGAAATGGACAGAAAGAAGACAATGCTATAGAATTCTAAAACACTTTATTATAGTCTTTTCCACATGCTTAACACTGAATTACATTCTGCGTTATATGGTTTGCTATTATTTCAGATGTGTTAATCTTGCCAAATCTGGTAAATTTCTTGAGAACATATTTCTTCTGTGAATTAAATAGCACCTGTTCACAGGTACCAGTTGCCTAGTGATCACAGATTCTATATTTAAGACACCAGGTAATACTTGTATCTATTTTTATATCACTTATTTCCTTCCTGACTCCAATTTCCAATACTCCTCCTTTTTTATCTGTGTGTGTGTGTGTGTGTGTGTGTGTGTGTGTGCGCATGTGTTTCTCCAAAGGAAGCACAAGGCTTTGTACAGACATCCCAGTAACAATGGAACTTCAGTGTAGATCGTCAGGAGTATTAGTAAATAAGGGAACTGTTCTTGAGAGTGTGCTTACAAGTGACTTGTTAAGCTAGCTTAGAGCTAAATTCATTGTGTTAAGACTGAGATATCCACAAGAAGGGGACTGCATCTTTTAACAAGGGAGCTTAGTATGTCAGTACCCTAACTCATAATGGACCATGAAGTTGCTGGGAAAATAAGTCTCAGATGTCAAGGATGAATTCCCCCCACCCCCACCATGGTCTTTGAGTGCTGACCTAGATCCCTTAATAAGAGTACTTATAAACTAAAAAAAAAAGCAAGGCAACATTCAGAGGGCAAAAAAAAAAAGTAATACTTAGAAGCTTAGGGGTGAGGAGTCAGAGCAGCAAGCATCATTAGCTTCATTAAGAAGAGATTCTTTAAAGTTCTCAAGAGACAGCACCTTTAGTGCACATGAGTAGCGTTCTTGGAATTGCCAAACATGGAAGCTCTTCCCACGACCTTCTGAGAAGGAATGTGACCAAAGTGCTACCTTCTTCCTGATTATACACTTATGTATGGAAGACAAAAATCAAAATCTACCACTGACTGCAATACTCACTGCACCCAAGAACCTGGAATCCTGCTGCCTCCTGGAGCTTAGGAGTCCATCAGCCTCAGTTTTCCACTATCTCTATGGTCTAAGAAACAATAATCATAGTCACTGTTAGGACTAGAAGTTGAATGAGATATCTTAAAGAATGTGAGGATTAAATGTCTCAAGAATTATAGTATTCCAAGAGTTCTGGCCAAGATGGAGGCATAAGAAGACCCTTCGCTTCCTCTCACAACCAAAAGGAGGATAACAACCAATCTAAAAATCAATAAACAACTAGAATTACCAGAAAATCAAACTGGATGGAACTCTGACAACCAAGGAATTAAAGAAACATTCATCCAGACCAGTAGGAAGGAGTTGGGCATCTGAGAGAGCAGAGAAGACCTGAGGCAAGGCGGCAGATCATGCAGACAAGGCTGGCTGAAAGGGAAACTGAGACTCTGAGCTGACTGTGGACCACAGCAGGGTTGCCCCAGTGGGAGAAACTCCCAGTCTCACACAATATTTTGTTGGAAAGTGGGGCTAGAGCCAAGAAGGTGAGCTACATTGTTCCTTCTCTAGCCCCTCCACCATAAACGGTGCCACAGTGCAGCAAAGAGGGTTACCCTACCCTAGTGAGTACCTAAGGCCCTTCCCTCTCACAACTTAGCAAGTGCCCCAAGACAAAGAAATAGGGCCCAAATGAAAGAACAGAGCAATACTCCAGGAAGAAAACTAAGCGATGAGGAGGTAGACAACCTATCTGATGGAGAGTTCAAAATCCTGGTAAGCAAAATGCTCACAGAACTGATTGAGATTGGTCAAAAGGGAAATAACAAATGAAAGATACCCAAAGTGAAATAAAACAAAATATTCAGAGAACCAACAGTGACAGGAAGGAAACCAGGACTCAAAGCGACAATTTGGAACAAAAGGAAGAAATAAATATCCAACCAGAACAGAATGAAGAAACAAGAATTCAAAAAAATGATGGGAGGCTTGGGAACCTCTGGAACAACTTGAAATGTTCCAATATTCAAAGTAAAGGGTTGCCAGAAGGAGAAGGACAACAGCGAGAAATTGAAAACTTATTTGAACAAATAATGAAGGAAAACTTCCCCAATCTGGCAAAGGAAATAGACTTCCAGGAAGTCCCAAGAAGAAATTGGACCCGAAGAGGAATACACCAAAGCACATCATCATTAAGTTACCCAAGATTAAAGATAAAGTAAGAATCTTGGGAGAGAAAAGATGACGGCTTCGTAAGAGGGAGCAGATTCGACTTCCCCCTTCACGTGGGAGAGAAATCAGGCCAATCTATGGAGGAACAGAGCAGACAGCCAACAGTACCACAACATATATGAAAATAGGAGATCAAAATTGTAGGGGACATTGAAAAACCAGACAGTAAGGAGACTGCTTTGGGAAAATAGGGCCCAGAGATCAGTGCAGGGATCAGGGAGGCTGCAGCCCTGGCCAGGGGCTCTTGGGAGAGAGCTGGGTCAGTGCTCCCTCCCCAAACAGGCAGGGTTTGAGCAGCATTGGGAGAGACCTGGTTGCTTGAAATTGCAGTGAGGGGAGTAAGGACTGAGTGGCAAACACTCATGAGCACACACGCATAGCCCTGGAAAGAGTGTGCACCCGAGCCATACAACCAGAGGCAGCCCTGCTGGGCGCGTGTGCCAGCAACTTGGGAGAGAGAGCTTTGTGGAGCACCTGGGGACCACACCCAGACTAGAGAGAGCCTACATGCCTGGGGAGACCCAGAGGCCACATCTGTAAACCCACCCTTCAGACTGCTGCAGCCAGCAAGAACAGAAAAACCAGTTTGACCAGTTTGAAACCAGCAAGAGTTTTTGTTGTTGTTGTTTTTAATTTTTTGCGTGTGTTTTGTTTTTTGTTTGTTTGATTTTCTAAAGAAATTTTTTATTTTTTAATTTTTATTTTTTATATCTCAATGCCTTTTGCTTCTCTTTCCTTCTGTCTTGTTTTATTCCTTCTTCCTTTCTTTCTAATTTTATCTCTTCTACCTTCCTTAGTCTGCATTTTTGTTTAATACCCACAAATTAGACAAAAAAAAAAAAAAAACAGAACTGTGAAAAGACCAGAGTTGGACCCAAAGAGGGGGCATCCCAACAGCTGAGAGAGAGAGACAAATTTCACTTTGCTATTACAGAGAATAGCAAGATATTGCATATTTGCATTATTATTTTTACATCATTCTTACATCTTTTATTTGAATAATATTTTGGTATGCCTCTTCTTTCTGTTTAGTCTTCTTTCCTTGGCTGTTTTATATTATATTGATTGACAGGTTTCCCCTGCTCTCTCATTCATAGTGTATTGCTGATTTACTGTCCTTCACTTCACCTGTGTTCCATTAGCACACTACTGAAGGTTCGATATTCCCTATTCTTGGTATCTAGATCTTATAGATTCTGTCATATGATTGTTGCTCTAATATTATTGTAAATAATAGCTGTTCCATACCATTGTAAATACTACACAACACCCCTCCCAGATCCTAACCCACTTCATGGTTTTCTGAACTCTATTACTGTAGTGGTTAACTCTATTCTCTCACACACTACACCTATTTACTATCCTTTATTCTCACCTTACCTCAGAATCTGACATCCCCCAACCTCACTGCTTTCTAGATCCAACTCACAACCCTTCCCTCCCCAACAAGAGTTTATCTTCATTCAACCCTTTCTAAAAAGTGATTAGTTGGGTGGTATATCATGGTTAACACTATACATAGCCAAAGGATCTCCTACCTCTTCTCTACAGGATGCTACTGTAAATAGTATAGAATACTCTCTTGCTGACTTAAACTATTTTGCCTTACCCTTCCAAATGACTACAAATAACAGAAGGTGGAAGCAGTGAACACCAGAATACCCAAAGGAGACTACACCACTAAATCTCACAGATATTCTACCACAGAAACTTACACCATAAACTCAGGGAGTCAGAAAAGATCAATTTAAGAAGCTGAGGCTAACAAGAAGAATCTCACAAACAATGGGAAAACAAAGAAACAATCCCCAAATGAAACAAAAGGAGGAAATCTCAGAAAGAATGCTAAATGAACTAGAGGCAACTCAACTATCAGATGAGTTCAAAGTAATGGTATTCAGGAAGCTCCATGAGCTCACAATGAACTACCAGAAACTACAGAGAAACTACAATAAACTCACTGCAAACTATATCAATATGAAAAAGGAAATAGAAAATATCAACAAGGGCCAAGAGAAAATGAAGAACACAATATCTGAACTGAAGAACACAGTGGAAGGAACCAAAATCAGGATAGATGAAGCAGAAGATTGGATCAGTGAACTGGAGGACAAAGTAGAAAAAAACACCCAGAAAGAGCAGGAAAAGGAAAAGAGGCTTAGAAAGAATGAAAAGGGATTAAGAGAAATACAAGACAATATGAAACATAATAATATCTGAATAATAGGGATACCAGAGAAGAAGAAGAAAAAGGGATAGAAAACCTATTTGAAAAAGTAATGATGGAAAACTTCCCTGATCTGATGAGAGAAAAAGTCACACAAATCCAAGAAACACAGAGAGTCCCATTAAGAAGAACCCAAAGAGGCCCACTTCAAGACACATCATAATTAAGATGGCAAAATTCCAAGACAAAGAGAGAATCTTAAAGGCAGCAAGGGAGAAAAAGGAAATAACATACAAGGGAGCCCCGATAAGGTTAGCAACTGACTTCTCAATGGAAACGCTCCAAGACAGAAGAGAATGGCAAGAAAAATTCCAAGTAATGAGAACCAGAGGACTACAACCAAGGCTACTTTACCCAGCAAAGTTCTCAATCAAGATAGAAGGCCAAATAAGGAGCTTTCTAGACAAAGGAAGTCTAAAAGAATACAACTCCACCAAAACAGCTCTGCAAGATGAGCTAAAAGGACTACTTGAAGGAAAGGAGAGAGGGGGGGGGAGGAGAGGGAGAGGGAGAGGGAGAGGAGAGAGAGAGAGAGGAACACATGTACGAAAATGACAATGAATAAGAACCTATCAGGGTGGAGGGGAATGAAGGGGAGAAATGGGACAACTGTAATGGCATAATCAATATAATACATTTAAAAAAGAATGTGTATTTAGCTTCTTTGGGATGAAGGGCTCTATATATATCAGTTAAGTCCATTTCATCTAGGGCTTTGTTCAATGCCATAATATCTTTGTTCATATTTTGTTTGGAAGACCTGTCCATTTTTGACAGTGGGGTGTTAAAATCCCCTACTCTAATTGTGTTATTATCAATGTCTTTCCTGAAGTTCTCTAAGACTTTTTTTTATGTATTTGGGTGCTCCTACATTGGGTGCATACATATTTACAATGTCTATGTCTTCTTGATGAATTCTTCCCTTGAGTATTATGAAGTGTCCTTCTGGATCTCTTTTTATGGCCCTTTCTTTGAAGTCTATTTTGTCTGATATGAGTATTGCTACCCCAGGTTTTTTTCCCTGTCCATTTGCTTGGAAAATTTCTTTCCAGCCCTTTACATTCAATCTATGTAGGTCTTTTGTCCTGAGGTGGGTCTCTTGTAGGCAGCATATGTATGGGTCATGCTTTCTTACCCATTCAGCTATTCTATGTCTTTTAATTGGAGCATTTAATCCAATTACATTTAAGGTTATTATTGATAGGTTCTTTTCTCTTTAAATATATTTTATTGATTATGCCATTACAGTTGTCCCATTTGCCCCCTTCATTCCCCTCCACCCTGCACACCCTCTCCCACCCACACTCCCCCCTATTTAGTTCATGTCCATATGTCATAAGTTCTTTGGCTTCTACATTTCCC